>OZ012740.1:452390251-452452301 GCA_963859935.3 Lathyrus sativus | reverse complement strand
CTGTTCAAGCCTTATTCATGCGCCATTTTTGTGGATTTACATTCCCCTAGATGCATAGATGGATTTAGGGTAGTTTTCATGGCCGTTAGCAACATTTCTTGACATGACCTTAAATTTTGTTGGCTTTCATTTTGAGGGATTTAGGCGAGAAAAGTAAAAAAGAATAGTGGATTAGTGGTCTAGGCATCAAGGCGAGTATTTTGGTGTAAAAAATCCCAAGTTTTGGCATGTTGTGAACCTCTGCATTTTTTTGGTGGTCGGAGAAGATGACCGGAGCCACCGCCTGGTTGATCTTCTCCGGCGAGTTGTGTAATTCCCCCCAATCCTCAATTTAAATGCCAACCATTGGATCTTGATGGAATGCTTGACCAAGACCCCATCGCGTGGCCAGGATTCGTTCTCATTTTGAACTAAGAGTGCTGAAGCATATGTGGCAGCTTGTAGGTCCTTAGATAGGCTGACTGGTACACATGTTGGACGACCTGGATCTCGTTTGAGCCCGTTTAATGAAACGGGGCGTTTTGGCCCCCTCACTCCCAGCCTTTGATTTGCCATACCTTGACTAGATCTGAGGGCTAGGATTGGTCTGCGCTTTGACCTGAGACTTTGACTGCACATGTGGCACCCTGTAGATCCCTTAGATTTGTTGACCGGTCTCCCCATCCTGTGGCGTTTGTTTTTTCCATTTTCTTTTATTTCTTAATTGATTTTCTTTTTCCTTTTATTCATTGTTTCATTTTTAATTCACTAAAAATAGTAAAAGCTGCCAATAAATGCTGAAAAAATCATGAACATGAATAAACATATCTTTTATTTTTGTGCATTTTTTAATTCCATTTTTGGTTCATTTTCCATTTAATTGCAAATTGTTCATTTAAATAGCCATTTAAAATGTGAAAAATTGTATGTTCATCTTGTAGAATTTATATCTTGATAGATATTTGGAATGCGTTTCTGATTTTTTGCATGATGATTGTTGACACGTTGTAGGGTGTTGTAGTATTTTTGTTCTAATTTCTATAGGATGTTTGGATAGGTTTTAGGGTAGTTCTTTAGAGCCTTCTTCCTTTGCATTTCCCATAGAACACTTTGTGGTTTAGCCTTTTGTTAGTGCCTTTAGGCTTATAATTTTGACCTGAAATTTTGACCATAACCTCCTAAGACATTTAGGATCTCTTAGGAATTTTATTAGGATTTTAGGACTTGTTTTCCTATTTTAACTATATTTTACATTCTAACTAATATTAGGGTGTTCCCAATTTAGCATTCCACCTAGTTTTGCCTTTAGGTGAAATTTTAGAAAATCTTAAGCACTCAATCACTACATGAACCCTTAGTGCCTAGGTTGATACCTTTGTAGGGTAGTTTTCAAGTCCTTCTCATATCCATAGCTCTATTAGGATGGTTGTCCTTTAGAGCCTTGCTTTTAGGGTGCCTTGGATGTCTTTGATTGATTTTCTTTCTTCTTGATTCTCCTAAAGCACAGTCCTATGATATTTGGAGCCTCCTTGTGAGAGCCTGGTCTTCCTTAGGAAGTACTCTGTGCATTCCATGAGGAGTTTAACTAGTGAGGACTATCCTTGAATGATGAGTTTGGTTGAGAACATGGTGAATTCCTTAGGTTTTCACTATGTCTCCCATCATTGTTCTTTTCATTTATCAAGTCCTACATTCTCAGGATCTTTCTTGTGAGAGCCTGGTCTTCCTTAGGAAGTACTCTGTGCATTCCATGAGAAATTTGAGCCTCTGATGGACATTCAATGACATGGTGGGTTCCTTAGGTTCACACTATTCTCCTCTTCCCCTGGAAGTCCTATGACACAGGATCCTTCTTGTGAGAGCCTGGTCTTCCTTAGGAAGTACTTTGTGCATTCCATGAGAAGTTTGAGCCTTGAGGACTCAAGTACCTTGTACACACACTCACTTTCATTTGTCCTATTATCTCAGGATTCTTCTTGTGAGAGCCTGGTCTTCCTTAGGAAGTACTATGTGCATTCCATAAAGAGGTTGAGCCTTAGATGGACTCTTGTGTTGACACGCATCTAAACCTGATGTAGCTTGGGATGATTTCCTTGTTGCTCATCTTGTTTCCCTTTGCATGTTCCCTTAGGACTCTCACTTTCTTGTTTAAGGATAGTGATGATAGACATTAGGATGAATCCATGCATGATAATAGTAGGGTAGATTCCCTTTCAATCTCAACATTGAGACCATATTGTATGACAACAGTAGGATGCTTGATAGTTCCCCTGTAGAGTCCTTTTCTTTCTTCTCATCTTCAAACCACACTAATACACTTAATAAAGGCTAATTTGTACCATACATTACGAGCCTTAAGCTACTTAGGAAGTGGTGATTGGGGGGCTTCTCCTCGATTACCTAGAGTGTTTAGTATACGTCCTTAGGACGATATGCGACGCATTCGTTCCTAAGTCATAGTCTCTAGTGCAGTGTGAATTGCACACATTCATAAAAAAAACTTCTTCTCGTAAAAGACAAAAACAAACCTCAAACTTCACTTTGCCCTTTGGGGCTCCCTTAACCAGGAAAACCTTTTCAGATGAAAAGAGTGTTGTTAAGTTCGGTTCTACCGCAAACAGGCATTGTCCCTAACTGCTGGAACTGTAGTTTAACCTTACTCGGGTAAAAGACGCATGAATCAACCGGTGTTCCGTTTTATCCCGAACTACGTTCACTCTGATCTCTCATACCTGTTGAGAGTACGTAGGCACAAGACGCGATGTCTTGGCGAGCAACCTTCCCCCATCACCCATAGTTAGCCAAACTATGTTGACTCTGACTTTCCCATTGCACGAGGGAATACGTAGGCCCAGAGCAGCGACGCTCTGTCGATTCATCCCTTTCTTTTTTCTTTTTCTTTTAAGCCAGCCTTGATAGGTAGATAGATAAACAACCCTTTTAGATAAACCAACAAGCGTGGATCCCGTTGAGTACAACGGACGTGAGGGGTGCTAATACTTTCCCCTTGCGTAACCGACTCCCGAACCCAGAGATTTGGTTGCGATGACCGATCTTATCCTTTTCGCTAAGTTTTTCCTGATCATTTCCTTTCCCTTCTTCTGTCTTTGTCGGCACCTTTTTTCGCAGTAGCGACAACAAAACTCAACGGAGTCTTCAAATCCCTAACATCAGTTATCAGATTCAATTTTTCTCCCTCAATAACAGCATTAGCTCTTGCCACCCCATGATTCGGTATCGGGTTTTGATTCACATTAGGCCCCTCATTGGTGAAGTTGATAGCCTTTGAGTCAAGCAAGTCCTGGACTTTGTGCTTGAAGGCTTTGCAGTTGTCAATATTATGGCCTGAGGCGCCTGAATGAAAATTGCATCTGGGATTCGCATCGTAACCTGGAGGAGGCGTACCAGTGAGAGGTGCCAAAGTCCTCCTCTGAACCAGTTGCAACTGCAACAGATTTTGTAACAACTGAGAATACGACATCGGAGGAGTCTCAAACTGCCTATCAACCATTCTAGGTCTATCAACATAAGGTTGTGGTGCATTAACTCGTTGCTGAGGTGCAGTCGGGATAGCTACACTAGCAACTTGTTGATGATAATGAGACTGCGCTCTACCTTTACCCTTGTGAGAAATAGCATTTGCATCTCCTTCCCTCCTCTTAGGGTTTGCTGAATATGGTTTCTTTGCTCCTCCCGAAGAGGATCCACCACCATTTGGAATCTTTTCAGACTTAATCCCACTTTCAACTCTTTCACCAGCCATTACCAGATCAGAAAATCCTGCAGACATGTAGCCTATCAACTTTTCAAAATATACACTAGGCAGTGAAGCCATGAACATGTCGATCAGCTCTCTTTCCACCATAGGAGGTTGTACCCTCGCTGCTAAATCCCGCCATCTTTGGGCGTACTCCTTGAAGCTCTCAGTATTCTTCTATGACAAACTCTGCAATTATACCCTGTTTGGTGCTAGATCACTATTATACTGATAGTGACGAACAAAGGCTTCGACCAATTCTTTCCAGCTGTGGATATGGGATATCTCAAGCCTCATATACCATTCCAAAGATGCTCCTGCCAAACTGTCTTGGAAAAAATGCATTAACAACTTTTCATCTTTGGAGTATGCAGACATTTTTCTGAAATACGCTCGAATGTGTACTCTAGGACAGGTTGTCCCTTTGTACTTGTCGAAATATGGTACCTTAAACTTGGGGGGAATCCTAACCCCAGGAACTAGACTAAGATCTGACATATCAAGACCCAGAGAGTTATAATTCTCGAAAGACTTCATCTTCTCCTCGATCAGTTTAAACCTTCTATCAGCTTCAGTTGGCAAACCACCCTCCATATCTTTCATGGAAAAGACGTCATCTTGGTGATCTTCCCAATGAGGGCTAGCAGCCCCGTGCCCACTAGCAACATTCTGCATCAACTCCATGAATTAAGTCATGCAAGCTCTGACTTCCTGCAATTCAGCTTGAAGCTAATCCATTACTTTTTGCTGATTCCCTCGAGTTGGATATCTGTGGAAACTGAACTCCTCAATCCTGTTAGTGAAGAAAACCAAGCAAAGATAAGAACAAAAGGCCACTGAGAACACCTGTGATGTAAATGAAAATGCAAGATGCAAAATGCAAACATGTATACGTATTTATAGGGAGATCTCCCCCTTAATTCTAGTTTCAATAAACAAGAACAACAGAGATGGACAAGAATACCACCAAGATCTTCTCATATCAAGTAAAGCTGAGACAATACACAACAATAAATGAGAAAGATCTGAATACAAAAAGGTACTGATCTCATCCAACATATCTGGTGATGATCAAGATACAAAAGCAAAGAAACTACTGTGACATATCAAAAGATAAACCTCCCCAGAAATCATGCTATTTGCCCGAGACCTGAGCCTTCTTAAGCATCATCTTCGTATCTTGGTGGTCTAGTTTGACAACCAACCCTCTGATGAGGATGTCCCTTCTGTGTATCACATCTCGGAGACAATGACAATAATCTTCCCAAGCATCTTCGACAAAGGCATCTTCCAACCCGAGTTTCTTCATACCTACTCGGATCTTGAGCTCTTCAAGTGCTGATAAAGTCTCATGGTATTTCTGCTCAATCGTGTATCTGCGGAACGATTCCACCATTACTTCTTTCTCCTTGACCTTGAGTTGCGCCTTCAGCTTATCAATCTGAGTACAAAGCTGGCCCTCCCTATTCTTGTTGGCGATCAAAGTAGTATTTCGTTGCTCATTGAATTTGGATATCTCCAGATACACTCTGTCTAAATCCTCCTTCTTGTGCTTCAAAATGCTGCAGGTGCTTTTTAGATCCTGACCGATCCACTCTTGTACCCTGATCTGCTCAGCTAGCTCTTACTCCCGCTTGGTCAATGATTCTAACCAAATAAAGAGCCTAACTCAGGTGCTGGAAACTTGTATACAATAATCCTCTTTCTGTCTACTTCCATCTCTACAGAAGATCAGTACCAAAATCAAAGGAGAGACGAGAACCTGTAAAACACACAGACATGCAAGGTTAAATGCATGATGATTATGCAGATGCAAACATGGGATCAAGGTATCCAATGCTCAAACTTTTTGTTGTGTTATTGACTGAGTATAACCATAGCTCCGCTCTAATAAGAACTCCCAGAAAACCAGAACACTGAGATGATAGAAAACTGGAGTACTCAAGATCAAAAATCCGCTCTAACAAGAAAACCAGAAAACCGGGTTGGTTGAAAGTCAAGGTGTCCTGCAAAACCCATCCCCTCTCACATGTGGGTTCTAGTCTTAGACGGTACGACATCCTATACAAGTCATCAGTATCACGGACTCTCAGGTCGAGAGACGATGATAGGTTCACCATTTCTGGTTTGGCATCATGGTCAATTGAGGAGGTCTAAACTGCCTTCCCAATAAACGGTCTCCAGTGTTGTTATTTTTTCTAAGTCGATACTCCCTCAACTGCACCAAACGCACAGGAGAGAGTATCTCCAAAGAAAAACCTCGTCTGGACGTGAATTTTGCATGAGCTATTGCGTGGCCAAATGCCACACAAGCTTCTACTACTCTCCACATAATCCTGTGTGTATACTCAAGCCTGGTATTGGGATTATCTCTCATGGAACAACCCACCCAATAGCATAGCAACAACAACATAATATGATAACAATAAAATTCAAATGCAATAATATACAACAGGTAATGTACATAAAACAAATAACTGCACAACGGTAAACACCCAAAGAAACGGAAACAACAAGCGCTAGGATTGACATAGGGAAATTTAGTCCTCAGAAGAGTCGCCAGCTGTCGTAACTGCAAAAAATACCCGGCAAAAAAACAGAAGAGTCGCCACCGAACATTATTTATCCCAAAGAGAGGGAAAGGAAATGATCAAATAAAACCTGAAGAACGGGAAAAGACAAGGTCATCGCAACCAAATCATGGATTCGGGAGTTGGTTACGCAAGGGGAAGGTATTAGAACCCTTCACGTCCGTTGTACTCAACGGGATCCATGATTGTTATCTAATCAAAGGGTATGTTTATCTATAAGCTAAAGCTAAACGGAAATGAGAACAAAAGAAAAAGAAAGAGACTCGATAGGACATCACCGCTCTATGCCTACGTATTCCCTCGTGCAATGGGAGAGTCAGAGTCAATGTAGTTCGAAAAACTACGGGTGATGGGGGGAAGATTGCTCGCCAAGACATCACTGTCTTGTGCCTACATATCCTCATCTGGTATGAGAAATCATAGAAAATATAGTTCGAGTAAGTGAAACCACAGGTTGGTGATGTTAGAACATAGATTGGTTCTTATTATATCTCAATGTTTTGATGATAACATTAATGAAATTTTGTATTAAGGAAATATATACTCTAATTTTGTTCTAGTGTTTTTGTTTCATATATTAATATTTATAATCCTCTGGAAGAAAAAATTCCTCTGAACGATTAGTTTAACGCAAGAATCTGAAGCGCTGCTTGCTGAAGATTCTGAAGCGCTGCTTGCTGAAGACTCTGAAGCGCTGCTTGCTGAAGACTCTGAAGAAATGCCTACAGAAGACTCTGAGTCAGAGTATAAAAGATTCAGTCATTCAGAAGACTCTGAGAATTCAACGCTGCACCTACAGAGGCTCTGAGAATCAAGTCAACTCTGATCATTCACGCTAAAGCACTTTGCTGAAAAGCTCTGGATAAAGTAACTCTGATACAGAAGAACAAAGTACATCATCAGAGGATCAGATGAAAGAGTAATATTAATATATGTTTATTTGGAAGAGTATTGTCCAAGAAAGAGACGTTGCTAAAACCAAAGTTTACCAACGGTACTATTTCTCACTCGTATATGACACAGGAAGTATGGCAAAAAGGGAATGTCAAATCAAGGCGTAAATGTCTACATCCTACAGTATTTTCTTCTACACAGTATTTGAGAAAGTGGACTATATAAAAAAGTTTCTCTCAACACTACAAGTACAACTTTGGAAACAACCTTGAGAACAACTTTCGCTACAAGATTTCAAAGAGAAACAAACTCTAAGCACATTCAAGAGAATTTCAAGAAACAAACGTAGAAATTCATTCAAAGATAAGCTAAAAGTTCATCAACAGCTTTTTACATAAAACTCTTAAGTTTTATTTGTTCTTCATTTGTGTAAATATCACAGTTGTGATAATAGCTTTTTAGAAGCAACTTTAAACACATTGTATTTTTTACAGTTGTAAAAAGTTCCTTGAGAGACCAAGTTGTGGTCAGAATTCTTGAGAAGACTAAGACAATTGTCTTAGTGGAAATCACTGTAATCGGTTTTGATTTTTTGGATTAAGTTCTAGTTTGATAGAGGCAAAATCACCTTGGCCAGGTGGACTGGAGTAGTTTGAGTTCAAACGAACCAGGATAAAAATATCTTGTTATTTACTATTTTCATAGTTGTATTTGAAAACCCCTTATTCAACCCCCCCCCCCCCTTCTAAGTGTTTTTCTACCTTCATTTGGTATCAGAGCTCCGGCTCTGAAAGTGCTATCACTTAACACTGACAGAGAAAGATCTAGTAGGGAAAACTCTTGATCTATTATCCTTGATAATATTATGGCTGAAACTTCAACTTTGAATAACAAATATGATGATAAATATAGAATCAACACCAAACCTCCCATGTTTGATGGAGAAAATTTTGATTATTGGAAGGATAGAATAGAAAGTTTCTTTCTAGGCTATGATGCTGATCTATGGGATTTAGTCATTGATGGATACATTCACCCCACTGATGGTGAGGGAAAAAAGATTGACAGAAAGTCAATGACTGAACAACAAAACAGAGATTTCAGAAATCATCACAAAGCCAGAACCATTCTGTTAAATGCTATATCTCATACTGAGTATGAAAAAATCAAAAATAGAGAAACAACATTTGACATGTTTGAGTCATTAAAGATGACACATGAAGGAAACTCTTAAGTGAAGGAAACTAAGGCTCTTGCTCTTATCCAGAAATATGAAGCATTCAAGATGGAAGATGAAGAATCTGTGGAAACTATGTTCTCAAGATTTCAGATCCTGACAGCTGGCTTAAAGGTCCTTGACAAAGGATACTCTACTTCTGATCACGTGAAAAAGATCATCAGAAGTCTACCTAAGAAGTGGAGACCAATGGTCACAACACTGAAGCTATCAAAGGATCTCAACAAAATCACTCTGGAGGAACTCATCAGTTCCTTAAGGAGTCATGAGATAGAGCTGGAAGAAGATGAGCCTCTGAAGAAAGGTAAGTCTATTGCTTTAAAATCAAATAAAAAATCTGACAATAAAGCGTTTCAGGTACTTGAGGAAAGTTCTAGAGAATCTTCCTCAGATGAAGATGAGTTGTCTCTGCTCTCCAAAAAGATAAATCAACTCTGGAATCATAAACAAAAGAAGTTCAGAAACTTCAAAAGACCAGAGCAACGTGGCGAATCCTCAGGACACAAAAGATCTGGAAAAAAGGAAGTTGTTTGCTATGAGTGCAATGAGCCAGGTCATTACAAAAATGAATGTCCCAAACTTCAGAAGGAGAAACCCAGAAGGAAGTTTGAGAAAAAGAAGAAATTTCTGATGGCCACGTGGGATGACTGTCGCTACTGCGAAAATCGGCGCCGGCTGAACAGAAGAGTCGCCACCGTGCGTTATTTATCCCACAGGAGGGAAGGGAAACGCTCAGAGTAAACCTACCGCAAAGACGGGGAAAGGAATGGTCATCGCAACCAAAACCTGGATTCGGGAGTCGGTTACGCAAGGGGAAGGTATTAGCACCCCTCACGTCCGTCGTACTCGACGGGATCCATGCTTGTTTTCGGGTATGGATTGTTATTTCTATCTACTCTACAGGTCAGGGGTTAAAAGAAAAGAAAATGACTCGGCAAAGTACCGCACTTTATGCCTACGTATTCCCGTCTGGAACGAGAAATCAGAGTCAACGTAGTTCGCCTACCTACTGGAAAGGAGGGGAAGGTTGCTCGCTAGGATATCGCATCCTATGCCTACGTACTTTCATACAGCATGAAAGATCAGAGCAAACGTAGTTCGGGCCACGTACGACACAAGTCTGTTTTGATTGCTTTTATCTCCTTCTGAAAAAGGGTTTTTCTGATTACTGGTCCAGGCGGACAAAAATGACGTTTTGATGAGTTCACACTCTTTTACGGAAGAAGTGTCTTTTATTGTGTTTGGAATATTTATTGTGTTTTTCTATTTGTTTTGAGAAAGAAGAGACAGAACTCTAACCTACGGTTGAAAAGGGAATCAAACTAACCTAGTGTTATCATGCATGGGTTAAGACCTAATGTCTATCATGCTCCTCTCTTGTGCAGAGAGAAACAGAGATCCTAAGGGATAAACGGAAACAGAAACAATAGCATATATACAATAAAGCAGTAAAATGCATGGATGCAACAATACAAGCGAGGCAAGGGAGTCCAACTCGACCTCGAACCTAGAAAACAATAGGCAAAGGTGAACATCATTCACTTCTAACCCAACAGGTTAAACAGCAAACAATACAGTCAGGGAAAACCAAACAATACATCAGAAATGAACAGCAAAAAATAAACAGCCACAGCAGCTCTGCATCAACACCTATCTTCAAGTCATCATCAAACAGCTACAAGCTTCAGGCAAGCATCAATCTCCATCTCCACAGCCTTCAAGCAAGGTCTTTGATTATCAGTCTTCCATCTGCGATGGCTTTTCTTCAAGTCTCAATCTCCAAGAGGAATATCAGTCAACAAGATGAATTAAATGTTAAACAGTCAAATGCCTACCAAGGGTGGCTCATTAACTGTTAACATTATACAGACAATTTTCTCTCAAAAGTTCTATCTTTCAAATACATTCACTGATCCTTCCAAAGGAAGGAGGTGTATATTTGAAGGAGACTTTGAATCATAGAGAAAGAATGGAGGCAAACAAGGCCTTCCATGTTTGAGAATTAATCTTACTACTCTAGGGCTCTGCCTAACTCCTAAACCCTACACTCCTCAACAGCTGCCAGCAAAGGAACCTCCTTATCAACTCTGGAAGTTGGTCTTTAGTCTCTGGATCTCCAATTGCTTCATCATCACAAGTCTTCAGCTCTCCCAATCCCCAAAGCAATCCCAATACCCCACACAGACAAAAGAAATCCCCAGAGAGGGCACACCACACCAGTCAAGCAAATATAGACAGTACTAATAGCAGTAGGGGAATCCTAATATTTTCTAAGGGATCTAATATCTACTCATAATCCCTATAGTCCCATACCCCAAAAATTCAATCTCTAACTCCTAAGGGAAATGAACTAATTCACCTATGTTATCTCCTAAACCCTAGTTTTGTTCATGTTATTCACACCTAAACAAATCTCCTAAAATTAAGTCCTAAAAATATGAACTAAATTTTATATACAAGGTAACACTCTATACTAATCAACCTAAAAAGAATGGATTAAAAATATTAAAGCATCTAATCAAACTAAAATTAACAAATTCATGTATCAAACAAAATGATATTTACACCAATTTAAAAGAAAAAATGCCAAAAATATTAAAATAAAATGAAATTGGAATTTTTTGTATGATATTTTTCTTGACAAAAATATGAACAATATGAAAAAACAACCAATTAAAAACTAGCATTTTTCTATTTTTTATGAATTTTTTAAAGAAATGAAAATTGGAAGAAATAAAATGAATTAAAATTGGAATGGGGTGCAGAAAGTAGTGAAAAGCAGTTAAAACAACAAACTGGGCCCATACTGGGGGGCGCGCATAGCAAGCGCGTCTGGGCCCATATGCATTTAGAAAATAACAAAAAATTAAAAAAAGGAAAACGGTGCAGAAAGCAATTATTTTAGTTATAATGGAAATGGGCCTGATTGGGGAGGATGTGCATAGCAAGGATGTCCAAAGCCCAGTCTGATTGGTTTTAATGAAACGGTGCGTTGCACCATTTGACGCTTCTTCTTTTAATCGCAGCCATTGGATGAGGAACCAAGTCAAGGTCAATCAAGCAATCGTGTGGCTCTCATGTTGTCTTCAACCTCCAGCAAACCCTAATGTCTGAAACTCTTCACCATGCATGCATCTTCCAGCTTTACTTTCTCCCTCGTCTCTCCATGAATCCACACGATTCCAAGAGCAAAATTGCTCTAAATCCTTCCCTCTACACAGCGATGCCCATAGTTCTTCCTAAAACTCACTCAAGAAACAAACCCGATAGGTGCAATAATTCTGATCAACCATTTTCACCTGTGAGCAACCATTTCAAATCTCTCCAAATCTTACCCTAATCTAATCCACATCTTATGCTTATCATTTTAAGCCATAAGTCCAAGATTATCTTGCATTATCATTGATGTTATAAGCTCCAACAGAATTAGTGCATCATGATCAACATCCATGAAACTTGTTCAAACTTGGTGAAATTCATCATCTAACTTAACTTAACCATTCTATGCTAACAAATCACTAACATGCTGGATGAATCATGCAATTCGAAGGAAGATACCAACCTGGTGTAAAATGAAGAAAACAGCTATGAAATTCTCTGATCTGATGCTTGTAATGATTGGAAATGGATCAGGGAACTTGATGATGAGTTCTGTATGCACTGAATCTTGTTCAACCCTCTTGGATCTTGCAATTCCAAATTTCTTGCTTCTTGGATGATGGAAGTGTATGGCACGAATTCTCCTCAATTCTAACCAATCTTGATATGAATTCTGATCTATGGAAAATGGTGATGATGATCAAATCAAAAAATGTGAAAATTGATGAGAGTTTGATGAAGTTTGAGAAGCTTTTGCAAATTGGAAGAATTGTGTGAAACTTGGTGTTATGAGCAATATGATTCACCAACCATGGCATGGAGTTACTCAATGCAATATATAGATGAGATTAGAAACTCCTAGAACTTTGGAGAAGCTTCCCATGTATAATTTCCCTTGGATTTGGATTGTGTAACTTTCATTGTAAGTAACCATGCATAACTCCTAAATCTTGAACCAAACTCAAAATTCTACTTTTGCCAATGTTCTCAAAATGATTTTTCCAATCAAAATGACCTATAATTTCACCCCATTTGGCCAAACTATGAAAAATCTCAAAATTAGGTCATTTTTTATTCATTAAATTCACCAATTTTGAAACCTTGAGCTATGAGCCTTTCCAATCTTTCATGGTCACTTTTATAGACTCAAAATGTCATTTGGAACAAGTTTGATGTTGTGAAGTTTTCCATTTGAAGCTTCCTTGTATGAGTTTTGGGCATAGGCTTGAAATGACCTGTAATTCTCAGATGACCAAAATACCCTTTGCTTGCCAAGACCATAAGTAGAGTTCCACAAATCATATGAAGGCATACCACACCATTCTAGAAAGCTAAGACAATGAGGAACAACTCTTATGTTTACCAGAAATTCATTTGAAATCTCCTTGAGGGGTAAAAATTGCTTGGAAGTCAAGTCACTTTCACAGACAAAATTTCAGATACCTCAGATGACCTGTAACTTGCAAGGACCATAACTTGAGTTCTATAAATCTCCTTAATGTCTTCCACCACTCAAATTAAAGGTCTTGATATCCTCTACAAGTTTCATGTTGACCAAGGATCCATTTGAAGCTTTCATCTTGACTTATCTTGCTTGGAAATTTGACCTAAACTAGGGGATTTTACACAGAAACCCTAATTTAGAAACTCCTCTTCTCCTTGATTTCTCTTGATTTCTTCTTGACATATCACCATATCCTTCTCTACATGTAAAATGATGAACCCCACATCTCTCCAATAACCCTTAATGCCCTTCAATCAATCCATTGACCTAGAGTTGACCCAGGGTGGACCCAGATGAAACCCTAGTTGACTGCCTTCAACTGCAATTCTTGTGATCACACCAATGACTTGTCTCCAAATGACTTTCTAAGTCTCCTATGATGTCTAGATACTCTCCATGCTCAGCCCACAGCTCACAATTTCTTTGGTGATCCCCAGATACCCTCAGATAGGAGATAGATGCACTGCTTGATCCCTTGACTTCTCAGCTTTCAAATTCTTTCTGATGACTTGAATGAGATTGAATTAGACTAATAACCTCTTGATAAGCTCATAGGGATGAGAATAATGATTGGTCCCCTGTTGGATGATTTGCTATGCTATGCTATGCAGATGATTAGACTATGTACATGACTCTATATGCAAATGCTAATGATGTTGAAACATAAACCAAGTGAAATAGGTTGAGCAAATTTTAGGGTGCAACAATGACTCAGATGCTTCTAAATCCTCATCAGAGTCATAAGATGAATGTGCAAACATGACACTAATGGCTAATGTGGAGGAGCATGAGCAAGCATCTGGATCTGAATCAGAATCAGATTCAGAAGAGGTATTTTCTAAACTTACCAGAGGTGAGCTAATTGAAAGCTTAACTGAGATGCTTGGAAACTATAGTAAGATTAGACTCAAATATAAGAAGCTTCACATCTATCTTGCATATGAGACTGATCAGATGAAATCTGAAAGTGTTGAGCTAAAAGAAACTAATTTTCAAATAAAAACTGATTTAGAAAAAGCTCAACAAAAGTTTGATTCAGATACTAAGTCTTGCTCTAAAAATATTTTAGAAGAGTATGACTATAGTTTTCAGAAGTTCTTGTCTAAAGGCCTAGATAGAAGCAAAATGGCTTCCATGATCTATGGTGTTAGCAGGAATAACAGAAAAGGAATTGGATATGAATCACCCTCTGGGAAGGATCTAAATCCAAAACCTATTGATAAGTTGATCATTAATTACACTTCTCTGTACACTCATTTTAAATAGGGTCATCTGAATAACATAAAGCACACCCGTGCAGATCAGATCACAAAGAGTTTTGTTAAACCAAAACCTCATAAGAACAAAAAAGTCTTTGAAGAAAAAAAAGTCCAGGCAGAACTTCAGACCAACTAACCCCAAAGGACCCAAAAAGATATGGGTACCTAAGGATAAGATAATATTTGTTGCAGATGTCCTTAGCAGCAAGGCTGAAACACCAGTCATGGTACCTAGAATCTGGCTGCTCACGACATATGACGGGAAGAAGGTCTATGTTCCAAAGCCTAGAACTTAGATATGGAGGAGATGTGAAGTTTGGAGGAAACCAAAAGGGCAAAATCATTGGCTCTGGAACAATTGGTAATGGTAACCTCCCTTCTATCTCTAATGTTCTCCTTGTTGAAGGATTAACACATAATCTATTGTCCATAAGTCAATTAAGTGACAATGGTTATGATATAATCTTTAATCAAAAATGTTGTAAAGCTGTTAATCAGAAGGATGGCTCAATCCTCTTTAATGGGAAAAGGAAGAACAACATTTATAAAATAAATCTTTCAGAACTAAAAACTCAAAATGTTAAATGCCTTCTGTCTGTTAATGAATAGCAATGGGTCTGACATAGAAGATTTGGTCATGTTAGCATGAGATGTATATCTCAAATTAACAAACTCAATCTGGTCAGAGGACTTCCTAATTTGAAGTTCAACTCAAATGCTTTTTGTGAAGCGTATCAAAAAGGAAAATTTTCAAAATCTTCTTTCAAATCAAAAAAATTTGTTTCTACCTCTAGACCATTAGAGCTACTTCACATTGATCTGTTTGGACCAGTGAAAACTGCATCCATCAGAGGCAAGAAGTATGGATTAGTCATTGTTGATGACTACAGTAGGTGGACATGGGTAAAATTCCTGAAACACAAGGATGAGTCTCATTTTGTATTCTTTGACTTCTGCAATCAAGTCCAAACTAAAAAGAATTTTAATATTATCAAAGTCAGAAGTGATCATGGTGGTGAATTTGAAAATAAATATTTTAAAGAAAGTGGCATTGCACATGATTTCTCTTGTCCTAGAACTCATCAATAGAATGGAGTTGTAGAACGAAAGAATAGAACATTGCAAGAAATGGCCAGAACCATGATCAATGAGACTAACATGGCAAAACATTTTTGGGAAGAGGCAATTAATACAACATGTTATATTCAGAATAGAGTGTCTGTAAGACCTCTTCTAGAGAAGACTCCTTATGAATTGTGGAGGAATAGAAAGCCTAACATTTCTTATTTCCATCCTTTTGGATGTGTTTGTTTTATTTTGAATACTAAAGATAATCTGAACAAGTTTGACTCTAAAGCTCAGAAGTGTTTTATGATTGGATATTCTGAACGCTCAAAAGGCTACAGAGTATACAATACTAAGACACAGATTATGGAAGAATCAATTCATGTCAGATTTGATGATAAGCTTGGCAATCAAAAGCCAAAGTAGTTTGAAATTTCTACAGATAGAGAAGTCCTTCTCACAGACTCTGAAGAATCAGAGGCAGGTAGAGTTAAAGCAAAAGAACCAGAAGCTACTTCAGATGCTACTCCCTTAGCTGCTCAGCTGGACAATTTGACCATTTCTGAAGAAACCCCTCTGAAAGGATCCTCCAGAATCAAAGCTTCTCACCCAGAAGAAATGATTATTGGAAAGAAGGATGATCCCATCAGAACAAGATCCTATCTTAAAACATTTGGAACATCATTGTTTGGTTTAGTATCACTTATTAAACCTACCTCTATGGATGAAGCTCTGCAAGACAATGATTGGATACTTGCTATGCAAGAGGATCTAAATCAATTCACAAGGAATGATGTTTGGGATCTGGTTCCAAGGCCAAAAGGATTTAATATCATTGGAATAAAATGGGTTTATAGAAACAAGTTGAATGAGCAAGGAGAAGTCATCAGAAACAAGGCAAGACTAGTTGCTCAAGGTTATAGTCAGCAAGAAGGTATTGATTACACAGAGACATATGCTCCTGTGGCAAGGTTAGAATCTATTCGCTTGCTTATTTCCTTTGCTGCACAGAATAACATCACTTTGTTTCAAATGGATGTTAAAAGTGCTTTCTTAAATGGTTTAATTGAACAAAAAGTTTATGTTCATCAACCTCCTGGATTTGAAAATGAAAAATTTCCAGAACATATTTTTAAACTAAAGAAATCACTCTATGGCTTAAAACAAGCTCCCAGAGCTTAGTATGAAAGGCTGAGTAATTTTCTTCTGGAAAATAATTTTATCAGAGGAAAGGTTGATACAAATCTCTTTCATAAATCAATTAAGAAAGACATTTTAATCTGTCACATTTATATTGATGATATTATTTTTGGAACAATAAAATTACGCTTGGAAAGGAGTTTGCTCAATCTATGCAGGCAGAGTTTGAAATGAGCATGATGGGAGAACTCAGATTCTTTCTCGGAATACAAGTAAATCAGACTCCAGAACGCACCTACATACATCAGACAAAGTATGTAAAGGAGCTTCAGAAGAAATTCAACATGACAGAAAGTAAGCTAGCAAAGACTCCAATGCATCCAACAAGCACTATGGGAAAAGAAGAGGTAAGTAAAAAGGTTGATCAGAAGCTCTACAAAGGTATGATTGGTTCTCTTCTGTACATGACTGCTTCTAGACCTGATATTCTTTTCAGTGTTTGTCTGTGTGCTAGATTCCAATCAGATCCTAGAGAATCTCACTTTACAACTGTTAAGAGGATTCTGAGGTATCTGAAAGGTACTACTAACGTGGGTTCGTGTTACATAAAATCTGATGATTTTAAATTAGTTGGCTTATGTGATGCTGACTATGTTGGAGACAGAGTTGAACGTAAAAGTACCTCTAGAAGTTGTTAGTCTCTGGGAGGCAATCTGATCTCATGGTACAGCAAGAAGCAACCCACAATAGCACTCTCAACTACAGAGGCAGAATATATTGTTGCTGCTGGTTGTAGTACTCAGATGCTCTGGATGAAAAACCAGCTAGAAGACTATCAGATATATGAGAGTAACATTTCTATCTTCTGTGATAACACTTCTGCTATTTGCCTCTCTAAGAATCTTGTTTTACATTCTAAGGCAAAGCATATAGAAATTAAGCATCATTTCATCAGAGACTATATTCAAAAGGGAATTTTAAGCTTAAATTTTGTTGATACAGACCATCAATGGGCTAACATTTTTACAAAACCCCTTGCTGAAGATAGGTTTAAATTTATTCTGAAGAATATTAGTATGGATTTTTGTCCAGAATAAGATTATTATTCAGAAGCAAATTTACTCAGATGAAAATTGATTAATGTCTATACTCTGGAGTGTTTTCATCTGTATTTCATTTGTTACCTTATTTTTTTTGAAAATCTGAACTAACAACCTTCAGAGGGTCTGAACGCTGCTAACGTTTCATTTCCTTAAGAAGTTTCAGAGACACCCAAACATCAAACACGTGTCACACAGAATCTGAAAAGGTGGAGTGTAAACAATGAGACACCGTTTGAGGTACTGTTTGAATGATTACAATTCTCGTTTCCCCCCGCTTTTGTCAAATCTCATTAAATACTGAAAATCACTTTGTTTTATTGTTTAATGTGATTAATTGCTGAGTGTGAATTTGTGCCCTAAATTTTGTCCCTATATATCCCACATTCTCACATTTCTCACACTTTTCACTCTCGTTCACAACCTTTATGCATTTCTGTCTTCTGCATTGTCTTCATCTCTACAAACCCAAATCTAAATGAAGCTCAGTAAATCTCAAAAGCTCTTCAATGGCAACCTCATCATCATCAACTCAAAAGCTTGCATCTACAATGGTTGGATCTACATTTGAAACAGGTAACGTCACTTACAAAGAACCTGAAAGAACCCTTCTCACTCCTGTTGAAGATTTGGAAGTTCTTTGCGAATTCATGGTTGATTTTGACTGCATTGCAAAGAATGGGTTTGATTTGCGACCAATTGTTTCTGCACAAGGATGGACTAAGTACTTTGATAGACTGTTTGGTCCAGTCTTCCCTCTTTTGGTGAAAGAATTCTGGGTTCATGCAAAGGTATACCCAAAATTCATTATTTCGTATGTGCTGGGTAAAGAAATAATCATAACTGAAGACTTGATTCACAAATTAATTGGATATGAAAAAGTAGATGGTGTTCACAATCTCTCTGCTGGACGTATAGACATGGATGATGTCTACAGATAAGTTTTTACAACTGGGCTAGCCTCAAGCAAAATCAAAGATCTGAAAGTGCACTACAAGATATGGGAGAAGATCTTTCTGGGATGTATTCACCATAGGAAATCAACCAACTCTCCAAATTACATCAACGCAGAACAACTGTACTTTCTATACTGCTTGGGAAATAACATCAAGGTGGATCTGCCACACTTGTTATTTGCTCATCTATGGAGCCATGTAAAACTGTCCAGAGAGGAAATCAGAACAAAGCATCAGAAGATCAGAAACTAGATCCCAATGGGCAGATTGATTTATGATATTCTGACAGAAAATGGTTTAGTTGCACATCTGACAGAGGCAGGTCAGACAGAAGAATTGGTTCCAATTCTGGGAAAGCCTCTAGATGGGAAAAGTCTGTAGAGGATGAGACTTGTAGAGGAACTTCAATCAGAGCCAGTCAAGATGGACTCTGCTGTTGTACACAGAAGAATAATTCCTATGGAAGATTTTCCTCTCTTCACTGCTGAAGAACCAAGGGATGTTCTTCTGAACTTCATTGCTACATGCATGGCCGATGGAACCCCCATGCCACCAGACTTGCTAAAAAAGCAAAAGAACCTGCACCAGAGGTGATAGAGAAGCCCAAACGCAAGAAGAGAAGAGTATCTGAGGATGGTCCTTCTCAGATCCCCAAGAAGTCAAAGAGGAAAGCTTCGGATGGAGATTCTGCTAAGAAGTCTTTCAAACGTCTGAAGAAGTCAGGTAAACCCTCTGGCCTATCTCCGATTCTGGAGAATATAATTCCAACATTTGAATCTCCTCCTTCTTATGACCTAATTCCCACTCCTTCTCCTCCTCACACCTCTGAATACATTTCTTCTGAAGCTGAACCCATTTCATATGAACCACAAAAATCTCAACCACTACCCTCTGAACCTCAACAACATCAACATTCTGAACCACAACAACCACAATCATCTGAACACACTACATCTTTACCAGTCTCACCTTACTTCAACATCCATCAGCAAACAACCTCTGTTAAAACCCTATCCTCTATTCCACAACTAGATGAACTAAACCCCTCTGAACCAAACTATTTAGAACCTCACCCCTCTGGCCCTGAACCAGAGATACTTGACATTCAACCTCTGATGACCGTACACCCTATATCATCTGGATCACTTAGCTCATCTTATTCCTCAGACTCATCTAACTCTGACTCATCAGAAGCTACCTCACCACTTCATAACTCCCCAAACCTTTCTGCTGATAATCCTTCAACCATCCAACCAGATGTTTTCTTTTCATCTGAGACCACCTCATCTCACCCTCAAGCTAAACCTTCATCTACTGAACCTTCATTCACTTACACCCTTAGGAAATCTTTTGTAGAAGCCTTTCTTAAACCAAAACCAAAATATAGACCAGATGTTGGGACTATGTTATCTAGTTTTGAAACAGAGACAAGGCTATGGTTTACTAAAGTTAAGGAGAAGTGCCTTCACAGCATGAATCCTAAATCTTCTAAAGAGATTTGGGATTCTTTCAGAAAAAGATTTGATTCAGTAACTTTGAATCTGAAGGAAGCGTGCTTTAAAGATGCACATGAAAGGTTTTCTGAAGCTCTGAAAATTGCTATGCTAAGTGTCAACAGAACTCCTATTCTGTGTCTGGAAGACACACCTTCTGAGAAATCTGCTGAAGAAATTTCTCCAGATGCTCTGATTTCTGAAGATGCTCCTCTCTCTGATCAGCCTTCTGGTATGATAGTATAGAATGCATCTGATTTAGTGATCTTAGAGGATGCTTCTATTTCTGAAGAAATTCCAGAACCAACAGCTTTGGACAAAGCTTCTGAGGAAGTAAAGGTTTCTGAAGAAGTTAAGGAAAAGCTTGCTCAGCAAGAGGCTGCTACATCTAAGATAAAAACCTGGATGGTTAAACAAGAGAAGACTACAGAGGAGATCAAGACTTGGATGGCCAAGCAAGATGAATCAACGTTTGAGATTAAGACTTGGATAGCTAAACAATTGGCACAGACTTCTGAGATAGCTGAGCTTCTGAAGATTTTAGCCTCCTGTCCTTCTTAGTTTGTATTATGTCTTGCACATCTATGTTTGTCTTGTTTGTATTTTCTTCTGAACTTGTTTAATGAATGCATCTGTCTATTTTTTTGTTCTACTTATCTATTATCTATTTCTCTGATATCATTTTTTGTGTGCTCTGATATTATTTTTCTCTCGCTCTGGTAATTTTTGTTGTAAATGTTTTTTTTAATAAAATCACTTTTTGATATGACAAAAAGGGGGAGAAAATAGAAATTTTAATATTCATGTAAACAGATACAAAATGGTCATTCATACATGGTAAAATATAACTAATGTTGAATTAAGTGTTTTTAAGTGTTTCAGAGCTAAAGACTTCTCAACTGATAATATCATTAGAATTAACTCTAAATAAAGCCTGAGAAAATGGAAACTCTAAACAAGGTCTGAGAAAATCTACAAAGCTAAACTCTGACTCTAGAAAGAATACTTGTGCTGAAAGGGAAGTATTTATTTTTTCTGCAGTATTCATTTCAGGGGGAGATTCCTAATCTAAGGGGGGAGATATTTTTTTAATGCTCTGAACAAAATTCATATAGTTTTTGTCATCATCAAAAAGGGGGTGATTGTTAGAACACAGATTGGTTCTTAATATATCTCAATGTTTTGATGATAACATTAATGAAATTTTGTATTAAGGAAATATATACTCTAATTTTGTTCAAGTGTTTTTGTTTCATATATCAATATTTATAATCCTCTGGAAGCAAAAATTCCTCTGACCGATTAGTTTAACGCAAGAATCTGAAGCGCTGCTTGCTGAAGACTCTGAAGAAATGCCCACAGAAGACTCTGAGTCAGAGTATAAAAGATTCAGTCATTTAGAAGACTCTGAGAATTCAACGCTGCACCTATAGAGGCTCTGAGAATCAAGTCGACTCTGATCATTCACGCTAAAGCACTTTGCTGAAAAACTCTGGATAGAGTAACTCTGATACGGAAGAACAAAGTACATCATCAGAGGATCAGATGAAAGAGTAATATTAATATATGTTTATTCGGAAGAGTATTGTCCAAGAAAGAGACGTTGCTAAAACCAAAGTTTACCAACGGTACTATTTCTCACTCGTATATGACACAGGAAGTATGGCAAAAAGGGAATGTCAAATCAAGGCGTAAATGTCTACATCCTACAGTATTTTCTTCTACACAGTATTTGAGAAAGTGGACTATATAAAGAAGTTTCTCTCAACACTTCAAGTATAACTTTGGAAACAACCTTGAGAACAACTTTTGCTACAAGATTTCAAAGAGAAACAAACTCTAAGCACATTCAAGAGAATTTCAAGAAACAAACGTAGAAAGTCATTCAAAGATAAACTAAAAGTTCATCAACAACTTTCTACATAAAACTCTTAAGTTTTATTTGTTCTTCATTTGTGTAAATATCACAGTTGTGATAATAGCTTTTTAGAAGCAACTTTAAACACATTGTATTTTTTACAGTTGTAAAAAGTTCCTTGAGATACCAAGTTGTGGTCAGAATTCTTGAGAAGACTAAGAAAGTTGTCTTAGTGGAAATCATTGTAATCGGTTTTGATTTAGTGGATTAAGTCCTCGTTTGAGAGAGGCGAAATCACCTTGGCCGGGTGGACTGGAGTAGTTTGAGTATAAACGAACCAAGATAAAAATAACTTGTTATTTACTATTGTCATAGTTGTATTTGAAAACCCCTTATTCAACCCCCCCTTCTAAGTGTTTTCCTACCTTCAGTTAGTGTTTTTTATGAGTGACATTAAACCCCCATTCCAGCAGTTAGGGTCGATGCCTGTTTGCGGTAGAACGGAAAAGTAACATACTCTTTTCTGAAAATGAAGTTTGAAATAGCGGTCCCGAAGGATAAAAAGGTTTGAGTTTTGTTTGTGAGTTTTAGTGAAGTGAATTGAGTTTGCTTTGTGATTCACGTTACACTAAACACTATGACATATGATCGAATGCGTCGCATATCACCCCCAGACGGGATGTACACTAAACACTCTAGACAAGCGAGAGGAGACCCCTCACTCATCATTTCCCATGTGCTTAAGGTTCGTAGCGTACAATGTTCATCGTTTTTATTAGATGAGTTAGAATATGTTTTGAGATGATAAGAGAGATGCACGGAAGGTCTAAGGGAACTCGACCCTAACATTGTGATGCAAAGTGGTCCTAAGGTCGGGATGCAAAATGAGATTTTATCCTAATGTTAACATACAAAAGATGGACCTAAGTTTGAGGTTAAAGGGACTAGCCTACTTGTTATCATGCATGGATTAAACTCTTAATGTCTATCTTACTTCAAATTTAATCGAAAATTAAATTGGAATAAGAACCCTAAGGGAGCATGCAAAGGCAAGGCGAAAAGCAAGAAAATAAGGCAAAAACAGCAGCTACAACAGCGCCTCCTGCATAAGACAGCAATAAAATCCAGCACACAAGCAAGACAACATATAACAACACATGTTTCAACACAAAAACAGGTGTGAAAAGCCAGGCAGCAAGCAAGTAAAGCAAAAATAGCATGCAGGTTCAAAGCATGGACAACTGTGGAAAGTATGGAGCAAGCAAGCTTGAATGCAATTAATCAAGAACAAGCACCAATCATGGGTAGATATCATGCAACAATGGACATGCTTCAACAATCAAACATAATCGATCAACAACAATGCATCAACAAGAATCATCAAGATCAACATGTTCTTTTCAAATTAAATTTGACGATCAACATGTTCTTTTCAAGAACGATGAAATATGTTCAAAACAAATCACATAAATACATCATATCAATCCATGAAGTTTACATGTGAAAAGGAACTTAAACTAGCAAAAAAATGTAAAAAAAATGCAAAAAAAAAAAAAGGAAAGGAAAAAATGCCAAAAATGAAAAGAAAAAAAAAATAGGCAATCTGCCCAGAGTAACGGGTTACCCTATATAAGGTAACCAATTATTTGATGAAAAACAGCCCAGAAACGTGAAATTTGATAAGGTAACCGGTTACCACTGAACCAGAAGCAGAAAATCAGTTTTCAGCATCAAACAACTTCTCCAATCATCCATATGAACATGATATCAATCAAGCACAAAATTATCATCAAGAAACAGCGATCAAACATCGTGTAAACACAATCAAACACTGAAATCACAAATCACCAAGATCCACATTGTGATTATTCAAATAAGCTCAAAATTGGATTAGATCTAGAATTGACCAACCTTCAAAGCTGAGATTTGCTTTGGTATGTGTTGATTTACTTGAAACTAACAAATCCAAGCTAGAAACCCAGAAATTCTTCAAGATCCAAGAGTTTCCTTGTGGTAGAAATGAAGAACAAACAAGATCATGCAAAATAATCCACAAAAAGCACGTCAAATCTAACTTCCAAATTCAGATCCAAAACCAAACGAAAATTGAATGCTGAATTGAAGATAATCGAAATGATTGATAGAGGTTTAGCTCTAGAATTCTATGCTTCCAATAAAGAATCAAAGAACTCAAGTGAAAAAGATTTAACGAAGGTTTTGGGAGTGAAAAGTGGAGAGAAAATTGAGAGCAAGTTCTCAAGAATGAGTGTGAAATCTGAAAATGAAGGGTAATTGTGTGAGGTTTGGTGTAAATTCACTTAAATAAGCTCTAGGTTTGGAATAAAAATGTGGTTTGGAGTGTGGATTAGCATTTGGAGTGGAAATTAGGAGTGGAATTAGGAATGGAGTGTTTGAAATTTGGAGGGAAATAGTGAAAGTTAAAACAATTCTAGATCCTTCCAAATATGATCAAGTGAAATCAATGGTTGAGAATGGTTGGAAAATTGAACATGCTGAAAATTCAAATATTTTGGCCAATTTCGTTTGAAGTAACCAGTTACCCTATATGCAGTAATTGGTTACCACATTCAAAATTTGCCACTTTTGGCGCCAAATGGAGGGCATCATGTACAATTACCCGTTGCCACTTGTTCTGAACCCTGTTATGCCTGTGAGAACGCCTGAGATAGCCTGTACACCGTCTCTCGGGCTGAAAATAACTTGCTGAGTAAAATAAAATCGATCGCTCGATTGCTGGGCAAAATAAATTTCGGAGCCTCTGACACTCACTGTTTAGACTCTTGCAATAAAAGGGAACCCTGAGCCACAAAAATACCTTGATCCCATGTCTCGAGAACCAATGCTATGATATGCGGAAATGAAAAATGCAGAGAAACATAAGCCAGCTACGGTTAAAAATAAAGGGCAAATTTTGGGGTGCTACAGATATGCAAACAAACACAAAACACATTTCCATTTTTATTTTAATGTAAAAACCAAAAGGAAAAAACAGGGATCGAAATATATCATGATAATGTTAAAATGTTAAAACAGGGCCCTACAAAATAGGCCACTACGCCTTGGGCAGAACGCAGGACCAGTCATGATAAAAAACCAAAAGCGGAAATTACTCTTCCGATGTGACGTGGATGATTTCCTCCACAGTCCAGTTGCAAAGCTTCTGCTCATGGACACACGGACGAATCTAAGCATCCATATCACAATCACTATCTCCTTCATCCTCGCCAACAACATTTATCCGGTCAAATATAACCCCACCGCTGGTAAACCAAATAGGTCATTTGTACTTTGGAGGGTATTTTGAAGAAGAAGAGGGACTATACCACATACCAAACTTGTCATGCTTAGCAGGAACACCAAGCACCTGGCGTCATATCTGGGAAGACCCTGATTCCACTATAGCACGGGCTTACTTAAATGACGACATCGAGACCTCTAGACCCTTAGCTTCTACAAGAGGCTTCTCCTAAAATTGCACAGTTTCGAAAGATTGGCAAAGTGACTCGTGGATTTCACCGTCCACTTCCACATACTTAAAAGATGATAACTGACTCACCATGATGTCTTGCTCTCCGCAGACAGTAACCACTTCCCCTCCATCATATATTTCAATTTCTGATGCAACGTTGAAGTAACTGCCTCAATAGAGTGTATCCAAGGTCGACCAAGTAGACAACTGTATGCTGGCTGGATGTCCATGATATAAAACGTTGCATAAATTTTTTCGGCCCCACCTGTATGGGCATAGTGATCTCACAAAACACTGATCTCTTAGAGCCGTCAAAAGCTCTCACAACTAAGTCACGTGGCATGAAAATCAACCCTTGAGTATCCAGTTTCATCAAAGCTTTCTTTGGCAGTACATTAAGGGATGACCCTATGTCTACTAGGACATGAGACAAAAAAAAACCTCTGCACTCCATAGATATGTGTAGGGCATGATTATGGTTCCTCCAGGCGGGAGTCAAATCCAAATTTGTAAAACCTAGACCATTACCAGCATTCACATGAGCTACCGCACCTTCTAGCTGGTTCACTGAAATCTCTTGCGGTACAAATGTTGAATTCAGAATTTTCAATAGCGTGTTTTGATGTGCCTTAGAGCATAATAACAGTGATAGAATAGAAATCTTTGATGGCGTCTGGTGCAAATAATCTATGATATTATAATCACTTTTACGGATAAGCCTCATGAATTCTTCAGTATCCTTTACAAAAGAATCTTTATCAACTTGTTGCTGAACATCTTTTCTACCACAACCTTTCCTTTGCCTTTATCACCTTTATCAACACTAGTTCTAGGTGGAGAGAAAATCCTTCCACTCCTAGTAACTCCCCCTGTTCCAAAGATGTTTCAACTGAAATACCTCCATATGATGACCCGGTCAACTCTTGTTTTTTTCCATTGCAAAACACCTCTGCCTCATGATTCCAGGGAATGGCCTTGGTGCTTTCATAAGGTACAAGTCCTGGAGTGGTAATAATAACCGGAGTTGGTCTGGGTGGCGCTGAGATATTAATCGTCTGGTAAGGAATTGAAATTGTTGTGACTTCATCCCTTTCATTATTGACCTCATCATTCACCTCTTTTCCTACAACCCTATCAAACTGTAGATTGTCTTTGTTAATCAAACTCTGAATATGATTTCTCAAGGAACTGCAACCCTTTGGATGCACAACACATTCTGAACAATCTTCTAAACATCCTGGGTATACACCTCTCTTTAACAGCTTTTCCTTAACAAATCTCAAAGGGGTCTTCAACTTCATAACATCAGTTATTAAGTTCAGCCTTTCTCCTTCAATAACAGCATTGGCCCTGGCCATCCCATGTTTTAGCATCGAGTTCTTATTTATGTTGGGGGTTTCATTGGTGAAATTGATTACTTTTGAGTCAAGTAAATCCTGAACCTTATGCTTAAATGCTTTGCAATTATCAATATTGTGGCCTAGAGCTCCGGAGGAAACTCACACCTAGCGTTTGCGTCATAACCTGGAGGAGCGCACCGGCGAGTGGCGCCAAGGTTCTCTTCTGGATAAGTTGTAACTGCAATAAATGCTGCAAAAGCTGAGAATAAGGAATAGGCGGTGTCTCAAATTTCCTGTTGGTCATCCATCTCCTGTCCAGGTACCAACGAGGCGCATTAACTTGTTGCTGCGGCACCGCCCGAATGGCTATACTAGCGACCTATTATTGGTGCTAAGGTTGCGCCTGACCTTTACCTCTATATGATGATATTGTGTTCGCATCCCCCTCTCTCTTCCTTAGGTTCCCACTGTATGGCTTTTTCAACCCTCCTGTTGAAGATCCTTATTTGCTCTGTATTTTTCCTGTCTTAATATTATTCTCTACCCTCTCTCCTGCCATCACCAAATCTGATAAACTATCAGACATACATCGAATTAATATTTCATAATAGGTTCCTGGCAAGGTCGCCATGAACATATCAATCATCTCACGCTTCACCATCGAAGGCTGCACTCTAGCTGCTAACTCTCGCCACCTTTGGGCATACTCTTTGAACCCCTCGTTGTTTCTCTGTGATAGATTTTTCAATTTCACCCTATTTAATGCCAATTCACTATTATACTGATAGTGACGCATAAGCGCTCCCCCTAATTCTCTCTAACTTTTTATGTGTGTCCTTTCCAAACCCATATACCACTCTAAAGAAGGACCTGACAGACTGTCCTGAACGAAATACATCAACAACTTCTCGTCATCTGAATAGGCAGACATCTCCCTGAAATAAGCCCTGAGGTGTACTCTAGGACAAGTCGCCCCTTTGTACTTATCAAAATCTGGTACTTTGAATTTTGGGGGAATCCTGACCCCTGACACTAATCCCAAATCCGACATGTCGAGTCCCAAAGAATTTTGGTTCTCGAAGGCTTTCATCTTTTCTTTAATCAATTTGAATCTCCTATCAGCTTATGTGGGGAGCCCCACATCATCTTGGTTGCCTTCTTCCCATTGGGAACCAGCAGCTCTCTGAACAACACATACACTAGTCCTAACACCTCCTACATGAACTCCACCCTGAATACCTCCGCCAGGAGAGTTAACAATTGTCGGAACACCGTTTCCATGAGGAACATTGCCATCAACCGAAGGAGGAATATTATTAGTCCCTCCATGCAGAATACCATTACCATCGACCCGTGCTATTAGCGGCTGAACCAAGGTTCTCAGTTGCTCTTACCCATTGGCTACACTTTGCATCATCTCCATGAACTGTGCCATTATGTCTCTGACCTCTTGTAGCTCGTGTTGCACTTGATCCATAATTCTCCGTTGATTTCCTCTTGTAGAAAGTTTGTGGAAAACTGAATCTGCAATCCTGTTAACTGTTGAAGAAAACCAGGAAGAGACATAAGATTGAAAGCTCCAGGAACACCTGCTATGCAAATGAAAATGATAATATAAAATGAAAACATGTGTATATGTTCCAAAGAGATCTCCCCCTCGATTCATGTTTCACAAATCATAACAGAACAGTAGAGATAAACGGAAGAACCAGAAAATCATATCATAAATAAAATAAGAACAAAAGTCAATGTATACAAATCACCAATAGGAAATATAACTGAAATACAACTACATATAAGCCTACGACCCCATCCAACAAATCTGGTGATGGCCAAAAATAAGACAAGAAAAGAGAAAAGACACATCAGGAAGCCTTCAACTACTGTAGGCCCTGTACCAAGTCTGAGCTTCCTCTAACAGCTCCTTTGTATCTGGATGTTCAGGCCTTGCAGTCAGTTCCTGGATGAGGAGATCTCTTCTGTAAATGACATTCTTTAAGCCCTAAACATATTCCTCCCAAACATCTTCTCCAAAGGCATCTTCAAGTCTTGGTCTCTTCAATTATGCCCTCACGTTGAGCTCCTCAAATGCTGACAAGGTTTCCTGTAGCTTATGTTCACTTGCATACCTACGGGATGATTCTGCTAAAATTTCTTTTCCTTTGACTTTGAGTTGTACCTTCAAACTGTCAATCTATCTATGAAGTTCATCTTCTCTTTCTTTATTGGCAGTCAATTAAGCGTTCCACTGATCATTATACTTAGATATCTCCAAATAAGCTCTATCTAGTTCTTTCTTTTTATGTTTAAGGACGCTATCAATACTCTTCAAATCTTGGCCAACTCGCTCTCGTACCCGGATCTCTTCAGCCAACTCCTTTTCCACCTTAGCCATGGTTTCTGTCTTTACCCTAGCTAAGTAAACAACTTCATTCTTGTCACGTTTCAAATGACTGATCTCTCTTTTCAGTTCTTCATTTTCCTTACGCAAATATTCTTTTTTCTATCTGAAGCTTATCATATCTCCGACTATCAACTGTCATAGGCTCTTCAATCATCAGAAGATACAAGGGTTCTTCAACAGGAAATGACAGCAATATCTTCTTCGCCCTCCTCTGAATCCACTCTAAGTAAGGGTCATAAGCTCTATAGTCACACATTCCTAAAGCAATCTTCCCCTTCTTATGAATCTTTCCCCATACTTCAACAACCTTGGCTAGAACATCAGGATTAGCTACACCAGTTTAGTACAGAGATTCCTGTACTTCTTCATTCTTCATAGGTCTTATCAAAGCATATCCAAATTGTCTAACAACGAGAGAAGGGTTATAGTTAACTCCCTCTTTTCTCCCCATTAGAGGTACATTAGGAAAACCACCACAGTTGAAAACAACCTCCACACCAAGCAGATCTCGGTTGAACCAAGTAATGTCTTTGGCAGTCAAACCTATAAGCCTCTGAGACCACTCATGTGTAATGTACTGACAAAGTAATGATCTATGAACTATTTATGGAAAAGTGGGGTAAAACAAGAGACAATCTTCCTTCTTCTCCTTTCATTCTTGTAATGTATTGAGTGATACAGGTCTCCTAAGAGAGTAGGTATAGGGTTACTGGATGCAAAAATACTAAAAGCGTCCATATCCACCAAGTCAGGTATGTTTGGGAGCATCACAATACCATAGATGCACCGGGCCAAGATAGCGCTAAAAACCACCTAACAGGCCTCTTCGGCGTACCTCTGGGCTTTGTCTACCAAGAAAGACAAACTAAAACCAGATACCCCATTCCTGGTAACCATACTTCCTACCAACTCAGACGCGCTCAAATAAAGAGCGGCTACAAGCTTTTCAAGATCAGACTCCTCTTTTGAATGAAAGAATGGTACTTTATCTTGGACTGGGATCCCTAGGATAAAAAAAAAACTCCTCCAATGTAGGAACTAGAACATAATTTGGGAAGGTAAAACAATGTAGTGGAGGATCATAGAACTGCAGCAATGTAAGGATGACTCCATGCTCGTAACTTGTAACTTTACGGATAAGGCTCAAAATCCTCCCATAGTCTCTTCTAAACACTTCAAGAGTACCCGGATCAGCCATAACAATGAGACCAAATAAAGGTCCTAGCTCAGGTAAAGGAAACTTGTATAGAATAACTTTCTTCCTCTCTACTTCCATCTTCAAAGAAAACCAAGACTAGAATCTAAGGAGAGATGAGAAACCTGAAACACATATATATGCAATGTAAAGATGAGGATGAATATGCAAATTTAGACAAGGATCAAGGCATCAAAAATTGTTGTGCTGCTGACTGAATCAGACCAGAGTTCTGCTCCAATAAGAAAATTAGAAATCTAGAATATCACAACATCCAAGATCATAAGTCCGCACTGATGAGAAAACCAGAAAACCGGGTTGGTTGGAGGTCAAAGTTTCCTGCAAAACCCTTTCCTCTCACAGGTAGGTTATAGTCTTGAAAGGTACGACATCCTATGCAGGTCATCAGTATCATCGACTCTCAGGTCGAGAAACGATGATATGTTCACCATTTCTGGTTTGGCATCATGGTCAATCAAGGAGGTCTCAACTGACTTCCCAATGAACGGTCTCTAGATTCGTTAGCTTTCTAATTCAACACCCCCTCAACTATCCTAAATGCGCATGAATAGGATGTCTCAAAAGAAAGCCTCGTCTGGACGTGAATTTTGCGCGAACTCTTACGTGACTAAATGCCACACAAGTCCACACTAATCCTATTTGTGTACTTAAGTCTGGGTATTGGGCTTATCTCTCATGGAACAACCCACCCAACAACAGCATAATATGATAATAATAAAGATGCAGATGCAATAATGTACAACAGCAAACATATAAATACAAATAACTACACAAAAATAAACACCCTAAAGACATAATACAGACAAGCGTTAGGATTGACTTGCATAGGGAACCAGCGTCCCCAGTAGAGTTGTTGCCAGATGTCGCAACTGCGAAAAGGGCCGGCAGAAACAAACAGAAGAGTCGCCACCAATGTTATTTATCCCAAAGAAAGGGAAAGGAAATGATCAAAGAAAACCTAAAAGAAGGGGAAAGACAAGGTCATCGCAATCAAATCTTGGGTTCGGGAGTCGGTTACACAAGGGGAAGGTATGAGCACCCCTCACGTCCGTTGTACTCAACAGCATCCACGCTTGTTGTCTATCAAAAGGGGTTAGTTATCAAAAAGCTACTGCTAAACAGGAAAGGGAAAATGAAAATGAGACTCGATAGGACATCGTCGCCCTAAGCCTACGTATTACCTCATGCAATGGGAAAGACAGAGTCAACGTAGTTTGGAAAACTACAGCTGAAGGGGGAAGGGAAGGTTGCCCGCCAAAATATCGTCGTCTTGTGCCTACGTATCCTCATCTGGTAAGAGAAATCAGAGCAAACTTTGCTCGGGAAAACTAGACCACTGGTTGGTTAAGTGTTTTTATGAGTGACGCTAAGTTCCCATTCCAGCAGTTAGGGTCGATGCCTATTTGCGATAGAACGGAAAAGTAACGCACTCTTTTCTGAAAATGAGTTTGAAACAATCCCGAAGGATAAAAAGGTTTGAATTTAGCTTAAGAGTTTTAGTGAAGTGAGTTGAATTTGTCTGAGATTCACGTTGCACTAAAGACTATGACATAGGAGCGAATGCGTCACATATCGCACAAAGGGCATACACTTAACACTCTAGACAAGTGAGGAGAAACCCCCCACTCATCATTTCCCATATACTTAAGGCTCGTGGCGCACAACATTCATCATTCTTTATTAAGTGTCTTAAGATTGTTTGAGATGAGAAGAGAAGACAAAAAAGAAAACGCTAAAGAGAAACTGAAAACCCTAATGTTGCCATACTAAATGGTCCTAAGGTTAGGATGAAAGGGAAGTCTACTTAATGTTATCATACAAATGATAGACCTAAAGTTGAGATAAAAGGGACTATCCTAAATGTTATCATGCAAAGGATTGAAATCTTAATGTCTCTCCTACTCCCATCTTAAATAGAGGGACTAGGAATCCTAAGGGATCATGTGAGAAAGCACAAGTAAACACCAATTAATTCAATCACAAATGAAAACAAGATTGAAACTTAAACATGTTCCAAAAATAGAAAGAAGATGAAGAAGGAAGAAGGCATGAAGAATGGACAAATAAGAAGTCATTATCAAACCAAGATGAAAACAACAAACACATTCATTTCAAACTCAAACAAAGAAAGCATCATCATCAAACCATCACAAAGCATGATGAGATGAAGTCAAATGGCATAAGAAGCATGGTAGGGCAGCAAGCACAACATATCATACTCAAGTCATATCAATGATCAAAGAGAGGGCACAAGGCAGCATGTCTTGCATACCATTCCTACACAAACAAACATGCATACAGACAATCCCCAAAGGGAAAAACACATGATCATGACATGAGCAAAGATGAAAACACAAAATCAACATGATCCACAAGTTCAACATTCAGACATGCCCACACAAGAGAGATCATACAAATGGAATTACATAAGTGGACACTAAACATGTCTCAAGAAGAAATCATCAACCAAATCATCCATAAAAATCAAACCACAAACAAGCAAGCATCAAGGTCTCAAATGACTTGAATAAGGACAAAATATCACTCAAGAATGGATTAAAAACAAGATCACACCAATTTTGCAATTTAAAATCAAATAAAAAAACAAAATAAAAAGGCAAATAAAACCTAAAAAAGGATGGAAAATAGTTAAACTACAAACAAAAATCTAAGAATGGTAAATAAACTATCATAAGATCACATGCTAATTTCCTCATAATTTTAAGTGGCTCAAAAATAATTTTAAACCAATTAAAATTAACCAAATAAATAAAAAAAAAAGAAAAAATAGCAAAACTACAAATAAAAATCAAAGAAAAATCACCATAGGTAAGAAACCTTCATAGGATCATAAAATATTTTTCTCATAATTTTAAAATGCTTAAAAACAATTTAAAACTAATTAAAATTGGCTCAAATAAATTAAAATTCAAGAAAAATAGAAAATGAAAAGATAAAAATGCACAAAAATTAAAATCAGTAAGAGAGAAATAAAAGGAAATTTTAGAAAATATTTTGGTATTTTTCTGATTAAAAATGATTTTTTTTATGAATTTTTGAAAATAAAATGAATTTAAAAACCAAATAGAAAAAGAAAATAAAACAGAAAAAACAAGATGCGTTGGATCTAGTTTCATTAAATGACGTGGCTAATCCAAAGACCAGAAAGCGCGCATCCATGGTGGATCTGAGTCAACTTCATCACTTCTATCTAGCGAAAGTCAAACACACAAGATTAGAACAAGTGGCATGATGGACAGTAAGATCATCATCTTCAATCTCCAGCCACTGAAAAATCTCAGAGAATTGTAGAAAATCGTGGATCCATCAAGCCATAACCATTGTGTCGCAACTGCGAAAAACCATCGGCGGAAAAACAGAAGAGTCGCCACTTTCGTTATTTATCCCAAAGAGAGGGAAAGGAAACGATCGGAAAAACCTATAGAAAAAGGGAAAGACAAGGTCATCGTAACCATGTCTGGATTCGGGAGTCGGTTACGCAAGGGGAAGGTATTAGCACCCCTCACGTCCGTCCTACTCGACGGGATCCACGCATTGTTGTCTATCTAAAAAGGGTGTGTTGAAACTATCTAAATAAGGGCTTAAGGACAAAAGAAAAAGAAAATAGAAATGACTCGGCAAAGCACCGCCGCTATGTGCCTACGTACTCCCTCGTGCAATGGGAAAGTTAGAGTCAACGTAGTTCGACTAACTACGGGTAAAGAAAGGGGGAAAGGTTGCTCGCTAAGACATCGCGTCTTATGCCTACAAACTTTCATCTGGTATGAAAGATCAGAGCAAACGTAGTTCGGGCTAAAAGGACCACGGGTTGGTTCAAAAGTTTTTAGGCCCGAGTAGGGTTAACAAATAGTTCTAGCAGTCGGTGTATACAGCTCAACCATTGGAGACTTAGGCGTTACCGTTTGCGGTAGAACTAAGAGTTAACGAAACTCTTGTTTATGAAAATGATTTTCCTTGATTAAGAACCCCAAAGGGTGAAAAAGGTTTGAAGTGTTTTTGTGTTTTTTAGAGAAGAAGTGTTTTGAATTTGAGTGTTTATAATGTATGTTGTAACAAAGTCTAAAACCTAGGATCGAATGCGTCGCATATCGTCCTAAGGACGTATACTAAACACTCTAGGCAATTGAGAGGTGGCCCCTCAATCACCATTTCCCAAGTATAAGGCTCATGGCATAACATTCATTATCCTTATTAAGTATGTTAAGATTGTTTGAAGATGAGAAGAGAAGAAGGCACACTAATGGGAGACTAATCAATCCTAAAAGATAGCATGCAAAGTGGACCTAAAGTTGAGTTTGAAAAGGGGAACCAACTAATGTTATCATGCATGGTTAGGCACCTAATGTGTATCATAACCTCAAGAAGTTAGAAAACTTATGGGGAGCATGGCAAAGAAAGGCAAAAGAAGAAGAAGAAGAAGAAGAATGCATATGCAAATAAAAGGATGCACACATAGAATCCACAAGTAGAATGATAGTGGGAGGAAAATAGTGTAGGGCAGTAGCCACCATAAGCTCATCTCAACCAAGCATGCATATGGAAATTCAATAAAAGAGAAGAAGAAGGAGAGAGATGCATCAAAAGCAAGCAAACAAGTGACAAACACAAAGAAAGAGTCCTCATGGATTCATCACTTTAGGTAAGCTTCAAGTTCCTCCTAAGGAGGGACAAATCTACCTTAAATGACACTCCAAGGTCATTGGACAGAAGGGAGATTAAGATAAGAGAGCTCAAAAGCAATATCAAAACAAATCAAGAAGAAATGCAAATAAGAGCACAAAGGAAGCAAGCACACAACACTTAGGAGTTCAAGTTGAAAGCACAAAAAGAAAGGCATCAATCAACAAGAAATGAACATAATTTTGACCTAAAAATGAACATACAGCAAGCTCAACATGTCTAAAATGTGAAACAAGAAGGTTTGAGAGCTTATTGGATCCACAAAGGTCATTTCCAATCCAAACTAGGTCATGCACTTGTGTGAGTTGTCCTATGAAATGACCTAATTTGCAAGTCACTTCAAAAATAGGAAAAGGGCTCAAAAAATACCAAATAAAATGTAAAAAGAAGCTAAACATGTTGGCAACCAGAGGCCAGAAGATCAAGACAAATATCCCCTCAAAGCACCATCAAAAGAAAGGATTCATTTAGATGTACCACTTTGAAATGGGAGAAACAAAGACAAAAAGAGAAGCCACAAAAGTCAACCCAAAAGTCAACAACCAAGGGCAAAATGGTCCTAAAAAATTGATCAACTCATCATTGAGATGAGGATCAATTTTCTATCATTGGATCAAAAAGGAGGAAGAGAAATAAATGCAAAAGCAAACCATGTCACAATTCAATTCAATTAAAACAACTCCAATATTTAATTCTTTTTTAAATTAAAAATAAAACTGAAAAATAAAATAAAAATGTCCAAAAAATATTAGACATCTCAAAGTTTATAAAAAATATTTTTTTTGAATTTTTAAAGTATTAGATCTATTTTATATGATTTAAATTGCAAACAGAAAAATAAAATAAAAATCAAAAGGAAAATAAAACGAAATCAAGAAGCATGGTGGCAAATAGCAATCAAATACAGTTCAAAATGAACTTGGGCCTAACAAAGGGGTGTAAACAGCACGCAAACACAAGGCCCATCCAGAAAAATCCAGAAAACAAAACAAAACCTGGAAATCAAGTGTGGCATGGTCAACAGTGGACCAGTGTGGAAACTCAATCAGGAACGCTTGATCAAAAGTAAGCATATCACGTGGTTGTAAATCTGCCAACTCAATTAATGAAAATTTAAATGAAATTGCATGCATCAAGTCAACTAAAGACTACGTGAGTCTTAATCATGAGCGTTGGAAAGATAAGTAATCAGATCATGCGAACCACACAATCCCACGTCATCATCTTCTTCACAAAGCATGGAAGAAAACCAGAGGTGGCCGGAGACCGATTTTGGTCGTCTTCCTCGCGCATTCCGGCCATTGTGAATTAACAGCAACAAGCAGCCACACCAAAGCTCAACCAATTCGCACAAATTTTATATCAAAATTTATCTAGAGATCAAGAGGATCTCAAATCCAGCCTCAAAAATCATTAATCATGCAGTATGAGAGCAACCCGAAGCAATTTTGTTTGTGCATCAAAATCTCAAGTTCATCAAAACTCATCCAATTTGGTTTAAACATCATCTAGAGGTTGTGTAGGTTACAGATCCATCAACAAACAAGCCAAAACACGCAAGAACAAGCCAAAACAGATCCAAACATTTTTTAGCTTCATCCAACAATCAACACTAATGCCAGTTCGTTTTACATATTAATGATCTACATTGTTTCTACGTCTCAAAAATGCAAAAATGGCAATGAATCATGGCATAATGAGAGTGTAAAGTTGATTTGCAATTACCTAGTGGAGAACTTCCACTGAGCCTTCAAATGGAGCTTAAGCTGCAGAAAAATGTCCAGAATCGTTTAATGATCTTCAATAGAGCTTTTGCAATTCACAATTTGGCTTGAAACTTGCTAATTCTCCAAATTCAAATTTCAAAATTTCACCACTTTTTCAAAACTGTTCTTGACCAATTTCCCTCCAATTCTCTCCTCTGATTATCTGTGAATGATCAAAATCTTATATGTGATGGATCTTGATAAGAATTGAGCTCAATCTCAGCCTCTAACAGCCCAATTGAAAATCCAAGGAATTGAGTTTTTGAGCTTTCTCATGTGCACAAAATTCCTTCAAAATTGGCTCCAAAATGCTTTCTGGTAACACATGGAGTGTGAATGGCTAGGATTAAAGCCTTGTTTGATCTCAATGGTTGATGTTTGTTGTGTAACTTCATGATGAAGTAAACTTGGAAATGGCTCACCAAAACTCCTCGAACTCAAATTCTAAAGTTACCAATGTGTTTAAAACATGATTTGCACTCAAAATATGTACCTATTTGCACAAAAAGGATCAAAAATGAATTAATTCCAATTTTGCCCTTTTAAGCTTTCTTCCATGAAAATTTACACATCAATTCTTCATTCCAAGCCTAATACATGACTTCTCAATGCTTGGTTAAACAAATAACACCATTTGGAGCAAGTTTTATGTTGGAAAGATCTTCATTTGAAGTGTGCAAGTTGGAGAAATGGACCTATAATTTTATGACCTATAATCTCACTTTCCCAAAATACCCCTGACTTGCAAGCCTCATAACTTGAGTTCTACAAATCAGATGAAAGACTTCTAGTACTTTTTGGAAATCTAAGACCAATATCTACAACTTTCATGTTAGCCAAAAGTTGAGGAGAAACATCCTTCTAGGTAAAAAATGGCTTGGAAGTTGGTTGACTTTTGTTGACCAAAATCACATTCATCTGATGACCTGTAACTTGTCTGGAGCATAACTTGAGTTCTATAAATCCAATCAAGGACTTCTAGTACTCAAATGAAAGATAATAACATGCTCTACAAGTTCCATGTTGGTAAAAAGTTGATATGAAACTTGTATCTTGAGATAGGTGGTCTTGAATTTAGGCACTAAATAAGGGATTTTACCCTGAGAACCCTAATTTAGTAACTTCTCACACACTTGATCCTTGATGAATTGAACTTGAAATGATGTCTCATGTATCCTAACACAACATTCCATGACCATAGAGACTTTGAATTGAGTTTTAATCTCCTTCAATTTCACAATTGACTGAGGATTAGCCAGATGAAAACCCTAGATGCAACACCTTCAATTGCAACCTTTCACACTTAGCACAAACACTTGGATGAGCTCCACCATGACCCTCAAGGCACCCAATGAGCTCTCTCAACATCTTATATCCATAACCATGAATTCACAATCTTTTGATGATCTTGAAATGGCCTCCAAGTTAGGAGTTGACCCACATACATCCATCAATCCTTTCACAAGACCAATGCCCACTTCTAGATGACTTGATGACTATCCAAACTTGAGTAACACCCCTTGCTTAGACTCAACCCTCTGAGTAGACTCCTCTTACTATGCACAATCTCTTGATCCCCTGTTCAATGAAAAATGTTATGCAATGCAAATGCTAGAAAGAAATGAAATGAAACATAAACCAAGTTAAGAAAAAGTTGGGCAAATTTTGGGGTGCAACAGCTGCCCCTATTCAAACGAATTGGACCTGAATGAATGAAAACCGAACGACTTTCACGTAATCAAGGTAAAAGACGGTTGAATACCAAAGAACCCGGAAATTTGCCAACCACAGAAATAAAACTGCAAACCCCGACCGGGGGTGAAATCTCTGGAAAACTGAATCCGAGAAAACAATAGATGACCCACGGTCTGAATAGCACATGACCTCGCCGTCAATTATCCGCATTAAATTCCCCTGACCTCGCCGTCAGACACCTGACCTCGCTGCCAGTCATAGACGTTAAGTCTATAATAACCGTTGACATCACCGTCAAACTTCTACTTCAAGTTGGTAGAATAGCTAACATCGCCGTTAGACCTCTGTTGGATAAAACAGGTATAGAATCCCAAGATACGATTCTATGACATCGCCGCCAGTCATTCAAAGAAATCCAACCGGTAAATCTCACTTGACCTTACCGTCAGTCAAAATAAGGCGCCCGACATCACCGTCAAACAATCACAAAGTTGATTAAACCATTGACATCACTGTCACTAACCAAAATATCTAACATCGCCGCCAGAAACTCACATACCTGACATCGCCGCCAGAAACAAACATCCCACATCGCCGCTGGGAAACTACAAAGCAACTGACATAGCCTCCAGAAACAACCATCCAACATCGTCGTTCGGAAACCCAAAGATCACCTAACATCATCGTCAGAAACAAACCTCAAACATCGCCATTGAGAAAACAAAAATCACCTGACATCACCGTCAGAAACAAACATCCAACCTCGTCGATGAGAAAACAAAAATCACCTGACATCACCGTCAGAGACAAACATCCAACCTCGCCGCTGGGAAAACTAAAAGGTACCTGACATTGCTGCCAGAAACAAACATCCAGCATCACCGCTGGAAACTCAAAGATCATCTGACACCGCCGCCAGAAACAAACATCCAACATCGCCGCTGGAAAACCAAAGATCCCCTGACATCGCCGCCAGAAACAAACATCCAACATCGTCGCTGAGAAAACAAACATCACCTGACATCGCCGTCAGAAACAAACATCCAACCTTGGCGCTGAGAAAACAAAAAAATCACCTGACATCACCGTCAGAGACAAACATCCAACCTCGCCACTGAGAAAACAAAAATCACCTGAAATCGCTGTCAGAGACAAACATCCAACCTCGCCGCTGGGAAAACTAAAAGGCACCTGACATCGCCGCCAGAAACAAACATCCAGCATCGCCGCTAGAAACTCAAAGATCACCTGACATCGCCGCCAAAAACAAACATCCAACATCGCCGCTGGAAAACCAAAGATCCCCTGACATCGCCGCCAGAAACAAACATCCAACATCACCGCTGGAAAACCAAAGATCCCCTGACATCGCCTCCAGAAACAAACATCACCTGACATCGTCGTCAGAAACAAAAATCACCTGACATCACCGCCTGAAAAACATCCAACATCTCCGTAGGAAAACCAAATCACCTGACATCGCCGCCAGTAACAAACCTCCAACATCGCCGCTGGAAAAACAAATCACCTGACATCGCCGCCAGTAACAAACTTCCAACATCATCGTTGGAAAACCAATCACCTGACATCGCCTCCAGTAACAAACATAAATTTGATAAGCATCTAACATCGCTGTCAGAGAACCATATTTCTGGGAAACTTCTGTCATCACCGCCAGACCTTCGCTAAATAAAAGCGAGCAACCACACATGAAGTTAAGACCATCCACTGATAATAATCACGGAGAGACTCCACTGGGGAAGTAACATGAGTTGGGGTTTAGCCACCACACGGGCAAACACCTATCACCTGTGAGATACACCTGAAACCAAGAGATAACAACCTGGCTTATGTTTCACATGCATATGTTTGAAAATGGCGTAATGCTCCATACGAAATGGAAATGCTACGCCTTTGGGTAGATGCCATGCACGCATGTGATAATGCAAAAGTAAATCGTTTATTTGAATCGATTTGCATGCATTTAATTGTAACTATCGTTAATTTATCTTGAGTTATGTTCTATTATGCGATTAATTTACTTTGTTTTGCAGATTGTGGAGAATTTGGATTAAAGAAAGAATAAAAGAAGAAATGGAAGGAAAAGAGAGAAGTAAAACAGAAAAAATAGAAAGTACAGAATTTGTGCGTGTGACGCTTGTCACAGCTTCCTTACGATCGTCACAGCCATGACGGTTGTCACAGAGAAACACGGTCGTCACGTTCGTCACGCCCGTCACAGAGTCATCACGATCGTCATAAACTAAATATCAGAATGACGTCCAAATCAGAAGTGGCCACGATCACTCTCAACATTTCTTCTCCTACACTTTCTCCACTCACTTGCCACTACTGGAAGTTACTCTCACTCCCTCCATAACTCACCCATGATCTCTGGAAGTTGAGAAAGAAAATACCTCCTATAAATAGGCCTGAGATTCACAGCATTGGGGGGGAGGCTTCGACGTATCGAAGTGCTGCCAAAATTCCTATTGAAGCTATTTTTATTTGTTTCTTTTATTTTCTTTCCTTTTTCCCTTTAGTTCAGAGCATTGTATATCTTTCTGCAATTTTATTTCTCCATAGTAGAATCCTGCCGACATTGTGGAGGACTACTCAAGAATTCGGTTTTAGTAATATTTCCCAGGTTCTTATTAATTGAATTATTGCTTTATTTTCTGTCATAATGCATGTTCTATTACTCTGCTGTTTATGTTTATTTTCGTTTGCATTAATTATTATGTCTAGCTAAATTAGTCTTATCGATATGTAATTGAATTTGTAGGACATGATTCGATAACACCCAGTGCACCTTACCTTCTTACAAACAACCTTTTTGGCCTCAGTTTTTAATCTAAATTCTAAATAAACCTTTGTCACGACAGTGGGAAGCTATTTACGGTGGTTTTGCTAGGACAGTGGGAAACCATATTAAGGATTGAACCGGCACGCGAAAGCTAGGGTTCAAACCGGATAGTAAGAACTAGGCATTAATTTTAAACACAGCGAAAGCGCTTTAAAAGAAATCAGAATTTATTTGTTTTCAAAAAGTAGTTTTAACCCCAAATGGGACTGCGAGAACGTACATTCCGCCTTAGAATTATGACCCGAGTCAACAACCATCGTGAGGCAAAGGTCTTTAAACGAGTATTTTCTCCTGAAAAGTGTTTGCAAAGACTAAAAAGCACTGGTGACCTGTCAAATCCCCGATAACTAAGGCATTGCATACCGATATCCCTTTACCGCTACTTCTAAAACTAAAAATCTTTATTTCCTTTGCATTTAATTTCATTCGCATTTAACCTTCCAAATTCCATTAGCCTTAGCTTTACGTTGTAACAATAGATAACAGTAGATTGACATTGGTCTCTGTGGGTTCGATAAATCTTTTATATTACTTCGATATATTTGTGCACTTGCGGAGCATCAAGTTTTTGGCGTCGTTGCTGGGGACCAACAGTCAATATTGTGATTCCGTCGTTGCATAGTATAGACTAAGGCACTCTTATCTTAATCACTATGTATAACCCATATTTCCCTTATAACTATCACCCCCAAAATTATAACTACCACCCCCAATATTTTGAGGAACCACAAGATCCACCTAAATCCGACCTCGAAATATTATTAGAAGATCTCAATCCGACGCATTCTCAACCAAATTCCCTCTACAATGAAGACTCTCAATATTGTGAGGAACCACAAGATTTCGACACATCCAACCTCGAACATTTACTAGAAGAATTTGATGCGACGCTTACTCACTCCAGGATAGAATCTATGATGGAACGCTTTGTGGAGACACAAACTCTCCAAAATGAAGATTTTAGAAAACAACATCTCCAAATTAATGAAAATCTCAAGCAGATGAGCAATATGGTTGATTCCCTCGCAGCTCACAGCGAGACTTTGGAGATTCAAACCTCCCTGCTTACACTAACACCTCTAGGACCCTTCCCAGAAGGACAGGTGAATGTTGTAACAACCATTAATAAAGATAAATTAGAAAATCCTAGGGAGAGTGATCATAAGCCTGAGGAGAGTTTTGGTGAGAAAAGCATAATTATTGAGAAAAATCCACTGACACCACCCGAAACGGAGGTTTTCGAAGAGGTAGAGAAGGAAGCACCTATTGTTGCTCCTCCTCCCTATACCCCACCTAATTATTTCTCAGAATTGGTTGTGGAAGCTAAGGTAGACTCTCAATCCAAAACATATGTGGAGGTATTGGAAAATATCCACACCAATGCACCTTTGTCTAAGGCCCTTCATAAGAAAAGAAAATTCGAGGACCATGAAACTAGGGTCATCATCACTTTTAAAAGGGTAAGATCAACTTTTGAGGTGGTGGATGAAATAACTAAGCCCAAATTTGAAAAATTGATACTCAGGATAGATCCAGAACCACCACCACGAGTTCAAAATAATGAACCACCCTACAGAAGAAAGAAAAGAAAAGGTGAGGGATATAAGAGATGGCGTGACAAGTGGCCATGGAAACCGAAGACTATTCAAAGTTCGATCGAGGAACCATTATTGAAAGAACCACCATGAGTACTTGCACTCCTTGGCCGTCGAGCTATTGACATTAAACAAAGTGTTGTGTGGGAGGCAACCCACAAGGTCTTTGTTTTAATTTGTTTGTTTAAATTTGCAGAAAATAAAGAAATGTATCGCTTGTTACGCTTTGGCTATATCAAGAGCAGGATCAAAGAGGATTTAGCACGCAGTAACATTCATACAGGTTCTATCTTTCCTTTTCCACCTTTTACTAAACATTGAGGACAATGTTTGGTTTAAGTCTGGGGGAGGAACTCTCCTGCTTTCATTTTATCGCTTTTTAGTTTGATTTATTATTTTTATCTATTTTTAACGTTATGTCAAAGTTTTTGCATGTGCTGTCGAGTCTTTATACGTGGTTTTTGCTTGTTATTCAAACTTCCCCATAATCTCAAAAATTTCAAAATTTTAGCCTCCAACAAATTTTTGCTTCGATTCATGACATGGTACTCTGAGAGTATATAGGATGTTCGGGCTATGTTAGAAAAACGTGGGAAAGTTTCGATAAAAGTGATATTGTCCTGACACCCTTAACCCCCTAAATATGCAAAATCAATTTGAGTACCCATTATGCCGAAACCATAAAGCTCCAGTTTCTTTTAGTAATCCCTAAGTAGTTTATTTAAGCAGTCAGCACCATCCTAAACACACTAAGTAAGCAACCGATGCAAATAAGTGTATGGTCTCTAGTTAAAATGAGAAATTAAGAAAGGAAAAATTTATGAATAAAAAGACATGTTCCTTCTAAGTTAGGTGCTCCTCAACCGATCACTTAACCCGATGGTACAAACTCTTTAAGATCAATTGATGCTTAAGCACATTTGCAGAGAACAATGAGATAAAAATGAGATCATAGTCACTAACAGGTTTACTTGCCATGAATGTGTATGGATAACGGGCTTAATGTGATTGCACTATAATAAAATTGGGTGTAAAGAGAGCATGAGATATAGGTTGAGTTATAATGGCATGATTCAGATTTGTTTGCATAAGTATGGAATTTTTGAAATTATGTCGTTATGGTATCCTTGGTATTGATATTTAGTACCTGTCGATCTAACATTAGCCTAACAGCCATGTATGATTAGAATCTCGTCGTGTCTTTGTTTTGAATTATGCTTATTTCTTTTTACCGTGTTGGTTGATTGCTTGAGGACAAGCAATGGTTTAAGTGTTAGGGTGTTTGATAACGCGAAAGTATATTGTTTATTTGACTCGATTTGCATGCATTTAATTGTGACTATCGTTAATTTATCTTGAGTTATGTTCTATTATACGGTCAATTTACTTTGTTTTGCAGATTGTGGAGAATTTGGATTAAAGAAAGAAAAGAAGAAGAAATGGAAGCAAAAGAGAGAAGTAAAACAGAAAAAATAGAAAGTACAAAATTTGTGCGTGTGACGCTCGTCACAGCTTCCTCACGATCGTCACAGCCATGACGGTCATCACAGAGCAACACAGTCGTCACATTCGTCACTCCCGTCACAGAGTCATCACGATCATCATAAACTAAATATCAGAATGACGTCCAAATCAGAAGTGGCCACGATCACTCTCAACATTTCTTCTCCTACACTTTCTCCACTCACTTCCCACTACTAGAAGTTACTCCCACTCCCTCCATAACTTACCCATGATCTCTGGAAGTTGAGAAAGAAAATACCTCCTATAAATAGGCCTGAGATTCACAGCATTGGGGGGGAGGCTTCGACGTATCGAAGTGCTGCCAAAATTCCTATTGAAGCTATTTTTATTTGTTTCATTTATTTTCTTTCCTTTTTCCCTTTAGTTCAGAGCATTGTATTTCTTTCTGCAATTTTATTTCTCCATAGTAGAATCCTGCCGACATTGTGGAGGACTACTCAAGAATTCGGTTTTAGTAATATTTCCCAGGTTCTTATTAATTGAATTATTGCTTTATTTTCTGTCATAATGCATGTTCTATTACTCTGCTGTTTATGTTTATTTTTGTTTGCATTAATTATTATGTCTAGCTAAATTAGTCTTATCGATATGTAATTGAATTATTAGGACAGGATTCGATAACACCCGACGCAACTTACCTTCTTACAAACAACCTTTCTGGCCTCAGTTTTTAATCTAAATTCTAAATAAACCTTTGTCACGACAGTGAGAAGCTATTTACGGTGGTTTTTCCACGACAGTGGGAAACCATATTAAGGATTGAACCGGCACACAAAAGCTGGGGTTCAAACCAGATAGTAAGAACTAGGCATTGATTTTAAATACAGCGAAAGCGCTTTAAAAGAAATCAGAATTTATTTGTTTTCAAAAAGTAGTTTTAATCCCGAATGGGACTGCGAGAGCATACATTCCGCCTTAGAATTATGACCCAAGTCAACAACCATCGTGAGGCAAAGGTCTTTAAACGAGTATTTTCTCCTGAAAAGTGTTTGCAAAGACTAAAAAGCACCGGTGACCTGTCGAATCCCCGATAACTAAGGCATTGCATACCGATATCCCTTTACCGCTACTTCTAAAACTAAAAATCTTTATTTCCTTTGCATTTAATTTCATTCGCATTTAACCTTCCAAATTCCATTAGCCTTAGCTTTACGTCGTAACAATAGATAACAGTAGATTGACATTGGTCTTTGTGGGTTCGACAAATCTTTTATATTACTTCGATATATCTGTGCACTTGCGGAGCATCAGCATGCAGATGCACCGGAACTGAATCAACAAAATAAATGCTAGAGATACAGAAACCATCCTGCTGGGATAACAAAATAACCCTGTTGAGGGAATCAAAGATTCTTCCGGGAAATAGAGCGCGAACTTGCTCATGCTAATAACAACTGGACTTATACCGAGAAGCGGACCCTTGTTGGCTTCCTGCAAAAAAAAACCGACGTGACAACATTCTTCTATCCTGCTGGGGAAGAGAGAACAACACTGCTGGGGAAACCACCCCTTTCAACTTGCTGGGGATTGCTCCGCCAGGCCACGAACCTAACCAGGCTACAAACTACTCTGTGGGGAGGAAATCCAATCACGACTTGCTGGGGAGTGCCTACAAGCGGGCACCTTACAGGGATTAAATGCAACAACTTCCGAAAGCGTACACGCTACCTGCTTAGCTCGAACTGCATACAACTCTACTGGGAATAGAGATACAAACTTCACTGCTTGGGGGAGTAAAACTCTGGCTGGGGATAGAGGTGCGAACTTCACTTACTGGGGATAAGGGTGCCGACTCCAGATGTTCAAAATGAACTCTGGATAGGGAGAAATAACCTTGCTCGAGTAACTTCCCCAGTGTAATTTAGTTTGCCCCAGTCCCGTCTCTAGGACGATTCATCTTGAAAAGAAAAACTTTCCATGAAACAAACTCGAGATGGCTTGCCCCTGGACTTGTAACATGAAAGGATTCGTCCCTGGTCGACTCACTCTAATGAATTCTGAGGATATGGAGAAGAACAACTCCTTCATCTTCAATTCTTGCCCCAGCCTGTGGGATCTTCATAACATCTCCAGGGAACCTGAATCTCTGCACCCTGATGGTTTACTACTCAACATCTTGAATCCTTAAAGGGGTACTTCATATTAATTTCCCCTTGGAAAAGACATAGCTTTTGCGCTATCAGGGTGGCCTGCCCCGGTCTACAATGACTTTGCCCCAGACTGGCTGGTCTGTGGGGAAAGTATCTCTTGGCTGCGAGAAATTCACTGAATCTCGACTTGACTGCCTCAAACTTTCCGCTGCGGAAACTTTCTTGCTGTCAAGCGCTTACTCGCAAGTAAAACAAAATTTTTCTGCATAAAAGATATATTAAATGCAATGCATATGATAGTTTTCGAAATCCAATCTGTTCACTGGAAAAATTTGTGACATAAAGTGAATAAATCAATTATCAACATGTCAACATTAGCACAACGCTGTAAGAAGAATCCTTTTAGGAGTCAGTTTCGATGCGATCTTTACCGAAGTATGCTTTTGAAACAAACCTGCTTCAATTAGGAATTTTTCAGGTTGTAACTTGGTCAGGTTCACGGTTTACAAGGAAAGGATAAAGGCTTAAAGTTTATTTTAACCCACCCACTCTCCATTATGTTCTTCAATCCTATATTCAGCTAATTCGACGCTAACACTCACCTTTCAAAGGTTTAGGATATGAGTGATGGTTCGGGCAACCACAAGTTTTTGGAGTGACAGTCACACTCACTTTTCGTCTTTTTCGTCATCATTTTTTTTATTTTCCTAACTTTTGCCTGGACTGGCTCTTTTTAGCTTCTTTTAATATCGAAGTCCAGTTGGATGCCCTAATTTTGCCTAAGTCGCCTGTTTTTAAGATTCAACTTAGCGGGCTTTCTCTTTTTTTTCTCTTTAAATTATTTTTCCTTTTGAACAAATTGTGTGACACCGGCTTGTCTAACTTGTTAAAGGGATTGTGACTGTTCCACTCCTTGATCGGCAAGATTTAACCATTGTGGTTTTTTAGGCACGACCTCTAGAGGTGTGATTGATCCTCGAATGGGAACAACTCCTATTGTAGTTTGGATATTCGGTCAAATTAGCTGACATCTACCCTTCCCCAAGTTAAGATTGAGGGTTTTTTCGTTTTCAGAAAGAAACTCCTACTACCAGGCTCAAAGGGGTTGACAAGGGATTATCATCCTTATATCTCCGATATTTAGGGATTTGAAACAATGCATGTACATCATCAGCAGATTTTATTTCAAAAGCACACAATCGGAAGCTTGCGCGTCTCGAAATTTCATCATCCTCCCCAGATTCCGCTTAAACAAGCGTATAACATCTCTAAAAAGCAATTAGTGAACACGAATGGATTAAATCAAAACACGCATATTCATTTCATTATCAATATCAATTGAAAACAAACAAGTTTTACAAGCGAAATTTGCATTTAAACAGGAAAGAAACTATAAATGTAAAGAAATAACAGGATAAAACAAAGATTGCCAGCTACTAGGAATCGGGCTTTCACATCTTGACTTGCTGCTGAGTCGGTCATCTTTAGAATTGCTTGCTGAAGTTAGTCCGATAATCCTCTGAACCCTTGCCTTCGGTGAACCTTCCACACCATGAACTGATACACCCGCCTGGCCGGATGCCGGAAGATCATTGATCTGAATACCTTGAGGCGTGATCGAGACCCGGTTAGAATCCAGCAGAGTCTGAACTTGGCTTCTAAACACCTTGCAGTCCTCAGTTGAATGTCCTTGTGCCCCATCATGGTACTCACAGCAGGCATTGACATCAAAACCTGGCGGATATGGCGGAATCACAGGATTCATTTCCTTCGGCACTATCAATCCACCCTTGATAAAACACGGTAACAACTGACTGTATGATACCGGCAACTGAGTAAAATGCCTTTCTGGTTTCTTGGGTCTTCGCCTGGCGTGCTGACGCGGCTGGTAACATCCTGACCATTGACTCTGGCGAGAAGTCGATGTATTCTGCGAAGATTCAAAAGATCGCTGACCAAGAACAACTGAAACATCTGGGGATTAGGTCTGCATTATCAGGGACTCCCTTTGTTCAAGTATTTTCATCCTCAGGCTCGGCCCCAGAACCGGCAATAGCTGTGGACGCGGGGATTTAGAAGTCATAAATTGCAAGGCATCCTCTTAGTTCAAGGCATCTTCAGGATGAATAGGAGGAACAGCTGCCTCCTCTGCAGTGCATGGGATAAGACCACATGGTATGGTTACGCCGCCCGGCGTGAACTCAATTGCCTTTGCCTCAATTAAATCCTGAACTACGTGCTTAAAAGCTTTGCAGTTCTCTATATTGTGCCCCGGTGCCCCAGCATGGAAATCACAGTGGGCACTTTCATCATAACCTAGTGGTGGGGTCCCAGTAAGCGGAGACATGGTCCGAAGTTTGACTAACCAAAGCTGAAGCAGGAATGGCAACAGCTGAGCATATGTCATAGGAATCTGATCGAAAATTCTGGAAGACTTCCTCAGCCTTGGTGTATACCCTTCAGCCTTTGGACTACTCTGGGAGACAGGACATGGCCGTTGACGAAGAGGCTCTGGAGCTTCGCGGCATGTACGAGATCTCTGAGGCCTATCATGCCTTGGTAGAGGTTTTACCGACGCAAGCGGAACTGGCACTTCTGCTGCATTCTCAGGAACCTGATCCCTTCTTAGCACAACTCTCAATACTTCTGCCATGAAGCTCATTTGAGTCTTCAACTGCTGGTTTTCCTCTTTAAGCACCTTTTGATCCATGCGTAGTGCTTGCATATTCCCCATAACTTACCTCATCTGGCTTTTCATTTCCCTCATCCCTGCTTGAACTTGCTATATATCTGCGTTGACTTCTGAACGTCTATCTTGAAATAACTAGTGACCCACAGGAAGAAATAAGGATAACAAATCCGGTGCACCTGCGAATGCGAGAAAAATGCTAAAATGCAGACATGTATTTATGCAACAGGGATATTTCCCCCTCGATTCTAGTTTCCAAGAAAAATATAACAATGGAGAACCCTGCGGATAAGCATAGAATACCAACTCCTCGTATATAGATCAAAAAGCCATCGGGCAAAGTACATACTACAGTTGAGTACAAATAAGGAAATGACCTCAACCAACAAGCCTGACGATGGTCAAATACATCAAATAACAGCAACAACTACAACAGAAATAGACAACACAGGTCAAGCAAGATGACGTGATTGGAAATCCTCTAACAGCCTCAACGTCTCAGGATGATTCGGCCTAGCAAGTAGCCCCTGAATAAGCGAGTCCTGCTGGCTAACAGCATGTTGTAGGCTATCAACGTGATCCTCCAAAGCTTCTTCCCCAAAACATGACTCAAGTCTACGTCTCTTGGAGTCAACTCTTAACCTGAGATCCTTCAAGTTCGCAATCGCTTCATTCAACCTGCACTCGCTGTCTCGTCTAAGTGATGCTTCCGCTGCAATCTCTCCATCTTTGGCCTTAAGTTGAGCCTTCAGCTTGCTGATCTGAAGTTTTAACCTGTCTTTGCGCTCCTTGTTGTTAGTGAGCGTGGCATTCCATATTGACTCAAACTTGGAGATCCTCAAGTAAGCCTTATCCAACTCTTCCTTCTTAGTGGCAAGGACACTATAAGAGGTATTCAAATCTCAGCTTGTGTGCTTTCTATCCTTAGTCTCTTTAGTCAGGTCCGTACCCAGTTTGTTGACAAGCTCAGTCTGTCTCCGGAAAGCATGAACTGCATCTATCTTCACATTTCGAAACTGGATAATCTCGTTCTCCAATTCCTCACTCGCTTTTCTCAGCTCTTCCTTCTCTGCCAATACCTGATTGTATTTCTGGATATCTACAGTAGTGGGTTCCTCTATCATGAGAGGATACAGAGGTGAAACTGCAGGGAATGGCATCAAGAACTTCGCAGCTCTATCATGAATCCAAGTCAAGTAAGGGTCATATGCTCGGCTGTTACTCTTCCCCAAAGCTAACTTCCCTTTCCGACGAATGTTATTCCATGCATGCTCAAGTCTTCCCAGAGCCTCACCCTCCAATAAGCCAGTAAGATACAGAGATTCTTGTATCTCCTCTTCTCTAGGAGGCTCCCTCAATGCATACCCAAACTGCCTCACCAATAAAGAAGGATTATAATTGATGCAACCTTTCCTTCCGACCAAAGGAACATTAGGAAAACCACCACAACTATAAACAATATCCTTACCAAGCAAGTCTTGATCAAACCAAACAATATTCTCCGCAGATAAACCCATCAACCTTTCTGACCATTCAGAAGTACTGGCAGTGGCAACAAGCGGACCTGTCTTGGGTAGATGACTAAGAAACCATGCATACAATAAAGGAACACAACAAGCTACATTCTTTCCCCTTCGTTTCTCATTCTTGTAGTGCACATAATGATAAACATCTCCAAGTAAGGTGGGTACTGGGTTGCCTGAAGCTAAGATATAGAATGCATCAACATCCACAAAGTCTGGAAGATGAGGAAACAGAAAAATGCCATATATACAAAGAGCCAGGATGGCGCTAAACACAACCCAACAGCCATCCTTAGCGCACTGCTGAGCTTTCTCAATCAAGCAAGGCAAAGGAAAACCATACATCCCAAGTCTCCGGATCATCTTCCCATCCAATTTTGAAGCCTCAAGGTGCAAAATAGTAGCAAGCTAAGCCAGATCAGGCTTAGTATCAACATGGACAAATGGCATCCGACTCCGAATGGGTACCCCTAACAACTCAGAATACTCCTCTAGGGTAGGAGCCAAGACATAGTCAGGAAAGACGAAGCATCTCAACTGGGCATCATAAAACTGTAAGAGAGCATAGACACCACTAATCTCATATTCATAAGGCTTGCGGACATATCTCAATAATCTCCCATAAGACTTTCTGAAATCTTCCATTACTGCTTTCTCACCCAAGGCAATCAGACTCAACAAAGTACTAACATCCAGAACTAGAAACTTGTAGGCCACTGTACTCTTCAGGGACTCCATAACAGCAATGAGGGAAAAGATCACTAGAATCAAAGGAGAAATATGCACCTGCAACAGAAATACATGTTAATGAGATGCAGATGAAAATGCAAGTGCAAATGCAAATAAGGGATTAAGACTGTTGTGCTGTTGGTCGAGAAAAACCAGAGCTTCACCTTAGCAAGAACAAAGTACCGACAGTAGGATCCACTGATATCAAGAACACAGATTCACACTTGCAAAGAACCGGGTAATCTGAAAGCTAAGGTTTCCTGCACACCCAATCCCCCTCACAGGTATGGACCTATCCACTGACAAGGCTCGGCATCCTATGCGTTCATCAGCGTCACAAACTTTCTAGAAATGATTATACGTTCACCATTTCTGGTTTAGCATCATTATCTCCTGAAGTGACCTCACTTAGCTGACTCACAATTGATCGGTTCCCAGAGTCGACAAATCTCAAATCCAAAATCCCAACCGATCCTAAGGATCTGAAGGAAAATCATCAAAGAAAATCTCGTCTGAGTGTGAATTTCATGGGGAACTGTATCTGCTAAGCAAATAGGCCCCCCACTAGTCTCCACTACTAATACTAGGTTTGTACTCAAGCCCAGGTCAAGCTTATCACTCAATAGAACTTCCCTCCCCACAGTACAACAGTAATGATATATGATGCGGAAAATAAATGCGGGAAAGTAAATAAAGATAAAGCACATATATAGAACACCCAAAGGTAAACAAATAAGCGCTAGGATTGACTCGCATAGGGAACCAGACTCCCCAGCAGAGTCGCCTGTTGTCGCAACTGCGAAAAACCACCGGCGGAAAAACAGAAGAGTCGCCACTTTCGTTATTTATCCCAAAAAGAGGGAAAGTAAATGATCGGAAAAACCTATAGAAAAAGGGAAAGACAAGGTCATCGCAACCATGTCTGGATTCGGGAGTCGGTTACGCAAGGGGAAGGTATTAGCACCCCTCACGTCCGTCGTACTCGACGGGATCCACGCATTGTTGTCTATCTAAAAAGGGTGTGTTGAAACTATCTAACTAAGGGCTTAAGGACAAAAGAAAAAGAAAAGAGAAATGACTCAGCAGAGCATCACCGCTCTGTGCCTACGTACTCCCTCGTGCAATGGGAAAGTCAGAGTCAACGTAGTTCGACTAACTACAGGTAAAGAAAGGGGGAAAGGTTGCTCGCTAAGACATTGCATCTTATGCCTACGTACTTTCATCTGGTATGAAAGATCAGAGCAAAGGGTAGTTCAGGATAAAATGACCCCGGGTTGGTTCAAAAGTTTTTAGGCCTGAGTAGGGTTAACAAATAGTTCTAGCATTTGGTGTATGCAGCTCGACCATTGGAGACTTAGGCGTTACCGTTTGCGGTAGAACTAAAAGTTAACAACACTCTTGTTTATGAAAATGATTTTCCTTGATTAAGAACCCCAAAGGGTGAAAAAGGTTTGAAGTGTTTTTGTGTTTTTTATAGAAGAAGTGTTTTGAATTTGAGTGTTTATAATGTATGTTGTAACAAAGTCTAAAACCTATGATCGAATGTGTCGCATATCGTCCTAAAGACGTATACTAAACACTCTAGGCAATTGAGAGGTGGCCCCTCAATCACCATTTCCCAAGTATAAGGCTCATGGCACACCATTCATTATCCTTATTAAGTATGTTAAGATTGTTTGAAGATGAGAAGAGAAGAAGGCACACTAATGGGAGACTAATCAATCCTAAAAGTTAGCATGCAAAGTGGACCTAAAGTTGAGTTTGAAAAGGGGAACCAACTAATGTTATCATGCATGGTTAGGCACCTAATGTCTATCATAACCTCAAGAGGTTAGAGAACTTATGGGGAGCATGGCAAAGAAAGGCAAAAGAAGAAGAAGAAGAATGCATATGCAAATAAAAGGATGCACACATAGAATGCACAAGTAGAATGATAGTGGGAGGAAAATAGTGTGGGGAAGTAGCCACCACAAGTTCATCTCAACCAAGCATGCATATGGAAATGCAAGAAAAGAGAAGAAGAAGGAGAGAGATGCATCAAAAGCAAGCAAACAAGTGACAAACACAAAGAAAGAGTCCTCATGGATTCATCACTTTAGGTAAGCTTCAAGTTCCTCTTAAGGAGGGACAAAGCTACCTTAAATGACACTCCAAGGTCATTGGACAGAAGGGAGATGAAGATAAGAGAGCTCAAAAGCAGTATCAAAACAAATCAAGAAGAAATGCAAATAAGAGCATAAAGGAAGCAAGCACACACCACTTAGGAGTTCAAGTTGAAAGCACAAAAAGAAAGGCATCAATCAACAAGCAATGAACATAATTTTGACCTAAAAATGAACATACAGTAAGATCAACATGTCTAAAATGTGAAACAAGAAGGGTTGAGAGCTTATTAGATCCACAAAGGTCATTTCCAATCCAAACTAGGTCATGCACTTGTGTGAGCTGTCCTATGAAATGACCTAACTTGCAAGTCACTTCAAAAATAGCAAAAAGGCTCAAAAAATACCAAATAAAATGCACAAAGAAGCTAAACATGTTGGCAACTAGAGGCCAGAAGATCAAGACAAATATCCCCTCAAAGCACCATCTAAAGAAAGGATTCATTTAGATGTACCACTTTGAAATGGGAGAAACAAAGACAAAAAGAGAAGCCACAAAAGTCAACCCAAAAGTCAACAACCAGGGGTAAAATGGTCCTCAAAAATTTATCAACTCATCATTGAGATGAGTATCAATTTTCAATCATTGGATCAAAAAGGAGGAAGAGAAATAAATGCAAAAGCAAACCATGTCACAATTCAATTCAATTAAAACAACTCCAATATTTAATTCTTTTTTAAATTGAAAATAAAACTGAAAAATAAAATAAAAATGTTCAAAAAAGATTAGACATCTCAAAGTTTATAAAAAAATATTTTTTGTGAATTTTTAAAGTATTGGAGATATTTTATATGATTTAAATTGCAAACAGAAAAATAAAATAAAAATCAAAAGGAAAATAAAAAGAAATAAAGAAACATGGTGGCAAATAGCAATCAAATACAGTTCAAAATGAACTTGGGCCCAACAAAGGGGTGTAAACAGCATGCGTACACAAGGCCCATTCAGAAAAATCCAGAAAACAAAACAAAACCTGGAAATCAAGTGTTGCACGGTCAATAGTGGACCAGTGTGGAAACTCAATCAGGAACGCTTGATCAAAAGTAAGCATATCACGTGGTTGTAAATCTGCCAACTCAATTAATGAAAATTTAAATGAAATTGCATGCATCAAGTCAACTAAAGACTACCGTGAGTCTTAAGCATGAGCGTTGGAAAGATAAGTAATCAGATCATGCGAACCACATAATGCCACGTCATCATCTTCTTCACAAAGCATGGAAGAAAACCAGAGGTGGCCGGAGACCAATTCTGGTCGTCTTCCTCGCGCATTCCGACCACCGTGAATTAACAGCAACAAGCAGCCACACCAAAACTCAACCAATTTGCACAAATTTTATATCAAAATTTATCTAGAGATCAAGTGGATCTCAAATCCAGCCTCAAAAATCATTAATCATGCAGTATGAGAGCAACTCGAAGCAATTTAGTTTGTGCATCAAAATCTCAAGTTCATCAAAACTCATCCAATTTGGTTTAAATATCATCTAGAGGTTGTGTAGGTTACATATCCATCAACAAACAAGCCAAAACACGCAAGAACAAGCCAAAACAGATCCAAACATTTTTGAGCTTCATCCAACAATCAACACCAATGCCAGTTCGTTTTACATATTAATGATCTACATTGTTTCTACGTCTCAAATATGCAAAAATGGCAATGAATCATGGCATAATGAGAGTGTAACGTTGATTTGCAATTACCTAGTGGAGAACTTTCACTGAGCCTTCAAATGGAGCTTAAGCTTGCAGAAAAATGTCCAGAATCGTTCAATGATCTTCAATAGAGCTTTTGCAATTCACAATTTGGCTTGAAACTTGGTAATTCTCCAAATTCGAATTTCAAAATTTCACCACTTTTTCAAAACTGTTCTTGAGAAATTTGCCTCCAATTCTCTCCTCTGATTATTTGTGAATGATCAAAATCTTATATGTGATGGATCTTGATAAGAATTGAGCCCAATCTCAGCCTCTAACAGCCCAATTGAAAATCCAAGGAATTGAGTTTTTGAGCTTTCTCATGTGCACGAAATTCCTTCAAAATTGGCTCCAAAATGCTTGCTGGTAACACATGGAGTGTGAATGGCTAGGATTAAAGCCTTTTTTGATCTCAATGGTTGATGTTTGTTGTGTAACTTCATGATGAAGTAAACTTGGAAATGGCTCACCAAAACTTCTCAAACTCAAATTCTAAAGTTGCCAATGTGTTTAAAACATGATTTTCACTCAAAATATGTACCTATTTTCACAAAAAAGATCAAAAATGAATTAATTCCAGTTTTGCCCTTTTAAGCTTTCTTCCATGAAAATTTACACATCAATTCTTCATTCCAATCATTCCAAGCCTAATCCATGACTTCTCAATGCTTGGTTAAACAAATAACACCATTTGGAGCAAGTTTGATGTTGGAAAGATCTTCATTTGAAGTGTACAAGTTGGTGAAATGGACTTATAATTTTATGACCTGTAACCTCACTTTCCCAAAATACCCCTGACTTGCAAGCCTCATAACTTGAGTTCTACAACTCAGATGAAAGACTTCTAGTACTTTTTGGAAAGATAAGAGCAATATCTACAACTTTCATGTTGGCCAAAAGTTGAGGAGAAACATCCTTCTAGGTCAAAAATGGCTTGGAAGTTGGTTGACTTTTGTTGACCAAAATCACATTCATCTGATGACCTATAACTTGTCTGGAGCATAACTTGAGTTTTATAAATCCAATCAAGGACTTCTAGTACTCAAAAGAAAGCTAAAAACATGCTCTAAAAGTTCCATGTTGGTCAAAAGTTGAGATGAAACTTGTATCTTGAGATAGGTGGTCTTGAAGTTAGGCACTAAATAGGGGATTTTACCCTGAGAACCCTAATTTAGTAACTTCTCACACACTTGATCCTTGATGAATTGAACTTGAAATGATGTCTCATGTATCCTAACACAACATCCCATGACCATAGAGACTTTGAATTGAGTTTTAATCTCCTTCAATTTCACAGTTGACTGAGGATTAGCCAGATGAAAACCCTAGATGCAACACCTTCTACCGCAACCTTTCACACTTAGCACAAACACTTGGATGAGCTCCACCATGACCCTCAAGGCACCCAATGAGCTCTCTCAACATCTTATATCCATAACCATGAATTCACAATCCTATGATGATCTTGAACTGGCCTCCAAGTTAGGAGCTGACCCGCATACATCCGTCAATCCTTTCACAAGACCAATGCCCACTTCTAGATGACTTGATGACAATCCAAACTTGAGTAACACCCCCTTGCTTAGACTCAACCCTCTGAGTAGACTCCTCTTACTATGCATAATCTCTTGATCCCCTATTCAATGAAAAATGATATGCAATGCAAATGCTAGAAAGAAATGAAATGAAACATAAACCAAGTTAAGAAAAGGTTGGGCAAATTTTGGGGTGCAACACATTGGAGCTCATAGTGGTTTCATCTGATGCATCTTTTCAAGACGATCTCAACCATATCATCACGCCATATTTCTTTAAAACATAGCTCACTCAATTTGAAAAAATCAGAAAGAAAAGCAAACACGGATTTGAAAATTGAACATGAAAACTCAACCAAAACCAAAATCTAACAATCCTAACCGCATCAACACATCAAGGACTATATCTTAGCAACAAATTTGAGTTAAAATGGTTGGGAATTGTACCTATTGAAGTTAAACTTCAAAGCTTTGAAAATGGAGTCCTCAAGCTTGATGCAGGCCATGATCCTTCAAGTTCTTGAGCTGGTTAGCTTCACTGAATGTTGGTAAAGCTAACTGAATGGAGAATTTGAGTGTTTAGTATATGGAAATGAAAATTAAAAGTTCAAGCTTAAGAGTTCAAATGGGATCTCAGCAGGGTGATTCTGGTTATTGAAGCTTGTGAAAATGAGTGAAATGAGTCCCTTATTTATAGGAGAAGCTTTATGAATGTTGAGGGAGGGTGAATGATGCAATTTTCAACAAATTCGTGCACACCTGCAGCATGAGCAAAGTGTGACTTGCAAACTGTCAAAACTCACTCAAAACATATGTTTCAAGGCTCTAATCAACTCAGGCAAGTTTTTTAATCATGTTTAGATTGAATTCGTGGCTTAATTTGGTGATTAGAGACCAATTCAAACAAATTCAATTCTGACTTGAAGTGGATTTTCAGCTTTGAGATTCAAATTTTTGCCACCGTGATTCTCACAATGTAGGAGGCTTTTTAAGATGATTCTTCTTCCATTGGATAAAGGATGATGCAATCTTTGCAACGTGAAAAGAAATTATTTATTTGGCATTATGAGTTGAGAGATATGATCTTTCAAAGTAGCTTGCATGGAAAGGTTCAAAATTGTAAAACACTTAGAAAATTTTCAAGTCTTTTTAGGGACCAAAAATGACCTATAATGTTTTGACAAAAACTAAGACCCTCTATAGGTTTTTAGCACTTACACCTTGAATCAAAGTTATAGAGGACATCTTAAAGTTAAATTTAGGAAAAGAGTGGGATCTAAATGATGAAAATTGACCAATTTATGACCTTTTGAAGTTGACTAGAAAATCCTTCCAAAACTCAAAATGATCTATAATGTCTTCAAACTTTTGATGACTTTCCAAGCATAATTGGATCTTTCCTTGCAAAGAGAACTTGTTGGGGATGATGAGAAGAGTTCATTAGAAAAATAACCACTTCAAGATATTGAAAATTGAAGAAGTTATGCCCATTTGATCATAGCAATCACAATTTGCTAAATTAGGTGAACCACTTTGAACCAAACTTGAATCTCTTGATGATTTCTTACAAAATAAGACATGGTGAATCACATGTGATCTTGAAATTATGTTGCCTTGAATCAAACTTGATGATGAAGGACCTTTGGGGATTGAGTATTCCATAAAGTCAAGAAGAAAACCTTTCTTGAGGTTGAAGAAACATGCTCCTCCTATCTTGAGAAACAAGCCTTGATACCTTGATCCCTTGTCTAGAACAATGCTATGCAAAAATGAATATGAGAATGCAATAAAACATAAGCTAAGATCCAAGAGAAAATATGGGCAAATATTGGGGTGCTACAAAGTGGACAAAGGAAAATTGGTGGAAGTATAAACAACAATACTATATGATATGATAACATAAAGCATAAAAAAATAAAAATTGCTTAACACATCATCAAATTGAGACCTCAATCAAAAATGGAAAGAATGAGGCAACTGGATGAGACTGAAGGGACTGCCATTTGCTAGGAATTATAGATCAATAACTATGTCAGGGATCTTCTAAAGAGATACGGGCAGGTTAGATCACACAACAAACTTCTCAAATAAAGAGACAACCATCTGTTGGGTTTTCACAACAAACTTCTCACAGGGACTTTTTCAGAGATATGTCATTTACCGGAAAATAACTTCACCAAATTTCCCTTCGAGACTTTTTCGGAGAGATGCCATTTGATGGATCTAATTTGTCATAATAACCTTCTCTGCTGAGAATGAACTAGAGAGATTCCATTTACTGCAAAGATACAAATTAATTCCCAAAGACTACACAAACTGCCCAAATAAAGAGGCTGCCACTTGTTACGAAGTGTGGTTTACCTTGATGGGTACATATAAGTTGCTCAAATAAAGAGAAAACCACTTGTTGTCAAGCAACAAATTACCAAGAGAGTGTTATCATAACACTTCTGGGGAAATTCAATTATTCATTTTCTGATGGGGATTTATAAACAGATTTCTGTCGAGGAAAATAAATCCTCAAAGGGAAACATAAATGCCTTTTCATCATCCAGGTTTCATAGCCCAGAGAAACTCAAAATAACTGCTGCAAGATACCAAAGTTCAATCCAGGAATAAATTGGAGAGAAACGACCAAACAAGACTCGACCCAATGAAGAAATATCTCACTAGGGATCAATTCCATCCAGATAATAAACTGGGAGGAAAGCTAAAACAAACATCTGATGTTCTTCTAGAACCTATCTGATGTTTTTCCAGATATTTACATTATGATTTTCACACTTTTCCAGAATCTATCCAAGGCTTTACCGAATGTGTTTATCTCTCTGATGTTTTTCTAGATTGAGGCTTTTGTTCTGATATTATTCTAGAACCTATCTAACTTTTTCCAGATATTTCCATTGTGATTATGATGCCCTTCTAGAATTGGTTTTACTCCCCAGTGAGTTTCCAGATATATACCTCTGTAATTCTGATGGCTTTGCCGAAATTTCATTTCTCTTATTGTCTGATGTTTTCCCAGATGTGTCTTTTGTTATGATGTTTTCCTAGAACTCCTTTGTGTCTATCTGATGTTTTTCTAGATACGACTTTGCTTCTGATGTTTTTCCAGAAACCCCCTTGTGTCTATCTGACGTTCATCTAGATACGACCTTGTTTATCTGACGTTCTTTCATATATGATGTTGCTTATTTGATGTTTTTCCAAATATGTATTTAAAATCTTTTCACATACATTTAATGATTTTCTAAATGTTTTAGATGTATCTTCATAATCTTTGTTTTTATCTAATGCTCTTCTAGATGTCTTCAATTTATTTCTAACTATGGTTAACAATTGTTGAATATTTTCAAGTCTGTTTCCATTCTCCCTCCAATGCTTCTCTGGATGTATTCTGGTGTTTATTCGATGTTTTTCCGAATATCTTTGATGAGTTCCCGAGTCTATTCTATTTTTTCGAATATCTCTGATATTTTCTAGAGTTCATTAATGCTTTTCTGGATGTCTCTGATGTTTTTTTAATTATCTCTAAATTCTCCTCACCTCATTCAATGATATTTTGAATATTGTGACTCTTTTCCATCCAGTTCCATTCATGGATGATGATCGTTGATTCCCCAGTGGAGCTTATTCAATGCTATTCTGAATATCTCTGATGGACGCCTGATGTTTTCCAAAGTTCATTCAATACTCTCCTAAATGTCTTTGATGGTTGTTGATGTACTTTCCTAAAGTTTTGCTCAATGCATTTCTGACAAAACCTCTGATGACCGTACCCCTTTTCCTAATATCCAGTTATCCCCTGTGGCATTATTCCCCACAGGATCCCTGTCTTGCATTTATATCATTTCATATCATATCATGTGCGTCTTGTGGCATCTTATGGCAAAAAATTGTGCATGTTTTTGTATTTAAATCTCTCCTATCACGTCGAGACGAAGATTTGAATCTCCTTATCTCCGGATAGAAGAAACTTAAATAGGGGCATCTGTCATACCCTAAGATTCTATTTTTTTGTCTCGCATAATGTCCAAAATGTCAGTCATAATAAATTTTTTGGATTTACAAACAAACCGGTCTAAATTTATTTCAAAATCTGACCAAACGCTGTATTTTTTCAATATGTTTATTTCACGCTGATTATTTTGGTGTTCATTTTATTTTTTCGAGCATTTTTTTGTCCGACTTTTTATTTCGTTTTTTAATCATTTTTTATTTATTTAAATAATTATTTAATTTATTTAAATTTTATTAATATTTAATTTAAATTTTTATTGATTAATTTTATTTTTAATTTTTTATTAATATTTTCTTTTTTTATAAAAAACACAAAAAACATGATATTTAATTCTTTTTATTCTTGTCTTATTATAAAAAACACAAAAAAAACATGATTTTTAATTCTTTTTATTCTTGTCTTATTATAAAAAAACACAAAAACATGATTTTTAATTATTTTTATTCTTGTCTTATTATAAAAAACAAAAAACATGATTTTTAATTCTTTTTATTCCTATCTTATTATAAAAAACACAAAAACTTAATTTTTAATTCTTTTTATTCTTGTCTTATTATAAAAAAACAAAAACATATTTTTTAATTCTTTTTGTTCTTGTTTTATCATAGAAAACACAAAAACATGATTTTTAATTCTTTTTATTCTTGTTTTATAAAAAAAAATTGTGTTAATTGTTATTATCATTCTTGTCTACTTTCTAGTCATATATATATGCCTTAGAAAAAACAAAGAGGACAACAAGAAAAAGAATGAAAAATTACATACATACTCCTCATTTTTTCTCACGTTAATAAAAACCTGCTCCTCAAAACTCCATTCACCAACTAGCAGCATACTCCGTTCTCTGTTTCATACTCCTTTATCACCTACAAACACCTTGAAAGCCTCATGCACTTGTTTTTCCTCATTTACAAAAGGATTCATAACCATCATCAATATTCTCCTCCAAGCTAACGATCCCGAAGAAGCGGTACAACAGATGTGCGGTCACCGAACGAGCGAAAAAGAAGAGGAAGGAAGGGCATTGAGGGAGAGATCTGTTTCCTTTCTTGTTTCTCGTTACTGTTATGTTG